>JASAOG010000058.1:0-307500 GCA_030265305.1 Biomphalaria pfeifferi | reverse complement strand
ATCTTTCTTTCTATCTATCTATCTTCCTTTCTTTCTATCTATCATCTATCTATCACAGGATAAGGTGACCTTTGGTGTTAGTGTGCCAGATTGTCTGACTGGTATCGAGCAAATATGGACGCAGGTCACTGACTGACAATGTCAAGAAACAAAATTATAGATTTGAGAAAAGACGAGCAATTTGGCCGTAAATTTTAGATCAATTTTAAAGCCAGTGCAGAGTGTTTCCATTAACAACAGAAAATGCAACGAAAAAAAAAAACTTGTGCAAAAATTCTTCGCAAGATTCTCTAATCTGAGTGCTTTCATTTCTTTGAATAGACCCGATGAGTTGAACATATTATGGAATATTAAATGAATTTCAAATGCAAGCTTTATGTACCTATCTTGAGGAAATCTTTAACCCTTAAAACGCGTGTGGCTGTTTAGCCTCTAAACATCAGAACCATGTGAGCACTCATTGTAAAACAGTTCAGCACTTTAAGGGTTAAGGTTTTCGTAATTGCGTATTCTCTGTAACCGTTACTAGTTTTATAGTTCACGTAACCTCAAGGGCGGACTGGCTATATGGGCCACTGGGTAAATGCCCGATGGGCAGGCATCAAATGGGACGGTCGGGTCGCCACAAAAGAAAAAAGTTTTTCAATGCAGACAACTTTAAAAAAAAAAGATACAGCACATGACACTAATTTTTTTTTACAAATTATTTTGTTTGAAATTTGAATATAATGTTAATGAAAACAACTTTTAACCAGCGGATATATTTTTATGCTTATAATCTTATTTTTCTAATCAATGTTTTCATTGTATAGCTGTGTACATTTTGTTTGTTGTCAATAAACTTACGAGCTGCATTTTAATAAGTTTATTTCTATTTTGAATATTCTATCTATATGTCCACATCACAGAAATAGAAATAAAGTGGTAATTTTAAAACTCTTGGGGGGATGAGACAGCGGTACCTAGTTGTTGGTGTTTATTTGTGTGTGTGTGTGTTTTGACTTTTGTGGACTGGAAAGAGAGAGTGAGTTCCCTTTCTCATTGATTTCATTTGTATGTTCACATTGAGAAAATCTTGACGAGTGAGTTTAGTACTAAAGTGTAAGGTAGATGTAAGATGGTTTGTGTGTGTGTGTGTGTGAGAGAGAGTGAGTGAAATCTCAGCTCATTTAAATCTATTGGATTTATGTTTTGTGTTATGTGTGTGCAGTGGAGAATCTTTTCAAAAGTAACTTCGCAAAACTTTTAAATCAAAATCAAATAATTTTCCTGTTTGGAATTTCACATTAAAACAAAAGGCTACAATTGTCTTGGTTGATTAGAATCTAGTGACCTGAGTTTAATGCTATAATACAGGAAAGTGCCTAATGTTAGAATCATCCAATTTGTATAAATATCATCATATGAAGTATTATCAAATAACTTGATGAATCAGTATCAAAAGGCCTGATAAATTATTATCAAATAACTTGATGAATCAGTATCAAAAGGCCTAGTATAAAGTATTATCAAAACGTCTGGTGAAGTATTTAGTATCATTGTGTGTGATGAAGTACTATTGTCCGATATACGTAAGACAAACATAGTCTTGATGGCTCTGATTTCATTGTTGTAAATTTCTAAAGGTTGTTGAATGTGAGGCCTCTGGCCAAATGACATAATAGAATTCTGTTTACTCTCATCAATTTCTACATACCAATTCATGTTTAATACAAAATAAAATATGAAAGTACGTGCATTATATCTAGATCTCTTTGGTAACAATCTTTTTTACCTAGTAAGAAATGGAGTATATTTCAATTTCTTGTTGGTTTTAATTAATTTTTTTTTTAAATTGATAAATAAATAATTGAAAAGAAATAATTTTACTTTAAAAAAAGAACTAAACAATATATAATAAACTATGTATCGCTATTAAAGCTGTATTTTTTTTTTTTTTGCTTCTGAAAACTATAACTTAGAAACTGTCCCCCGTTAATCCAAGAAGGTACACATCCCTATTCAATTCATGGTTCTAGATGTATAACACTTCTATGACACACAACCATTTCTCCTATAGAGACAGTCTTCAGTTGACGCAAGAAAATACAAGACATTATGTCAATGTGAGGTCAAAGTTCGAATCGACCGCTTTTTGTAGTGTTCAGTGTTCTTTGATTTTTTTTTAAAGAAGATTATGTGTATCACTGTGTGGATAGAGAGGACAATGTCAATACTGTGGACAGCGTCAATACACCAGTCAGCAGACGATCAACTCGAGCGGAGGATGGAAAGACAACGTTTGAACAATGAAGCCGCCAAGTAAATCATGTTTTAGGGGACATTACTCCAGACACTGCTCGACACTCAGTACTTTTCATGTTCGATTCTATCTGATAGTAAAGTCACTACATCAGTTCTCCACTTCTGTATGTACACTGGATAGAGCGTTTCCGTTGTATAATGAAACAAACCCGTCAAGTCTTTTCAAAATGTGGAATTAATTAAGGAATCAATTTTAGAAATTAAATTGCATTTTCATGTCTTACAATCATGGATCTCTATAACTTATGCAGATTGAAGCAATGCTGGTTTGGGTAACAGTAGGACAGTGATTGAATACTTGTTTCTGTAAAAGTAGGACAGCGATTGAATACAAGTTTCTGTAACAGTAGGACAGCGATTGAATACAAGTTTCTGTAACAGTAGGACAGCGATTGAATACACGTTTCTGTAACAGTAGGACAGCGACTGAATACTTGTTTCTGTAACAGTAGGACAGCGATTGAATACTTGTTTCTGTTACAGTAGGACAGCGATTGAATACTTGTTTCTGTTACAGTAGGACAGCGATTGAATACTTGTTTCTGTTACAGTAGGTCAGCGATTGAATACTTGTTTCTGTTACAGTAGGACAGCGATTGAATACTTGTTTCTGTTACAGCAGGACAGCGATTGAATACTTGTTTCTGTAACAGTGCTTCTTTTTTCATCAGAGCATGGAATGAGTGGCCTGTATCAGCCCAGAATACCAAAGACTTAGCAAAGTGTGTCACTGATGAACATGCACGACTAGATACACACGTAACGCAGACTGAAGATAGCTTCGTCTCTAATTGGAAGATAGATTTAATCTACACTATTGAATTCTTGGTCCTGACTGACTCCTGACCACTCGTTCATTCACCCTTAATAATCACCAATTCTCCCATATGCCGTAGACGATATAACACGAGAATTTAACTTAAGACTATGACAACTAAGGCATTTTTAAGATCGAAACCTGCGTTAAAATTTACCCCCAAAATTTTTTTTCGCAATTCCTACCAAATCTGTCTTTGAAATCTGACATTTTAATGTCTAATATATAAAAGTATAATTTCTTCCGCTTTAATTACCTTTAATTACTCGCGACTGGCTCAAGAAAAACAGGTCATCCCCATCTCCGTTACATAGATGTAATAAACGGGACCTCAAATCAGTGAACATCAATACTGACCATTGGGAAGACATAGCTCTAGACCGCACCAGATGTAGAGAGACAGTGACCAAGAAAGCTATGGACAGTGAAAGAACATGGGTCTCAGCTCAGGAAGGAAGAAAAACGTACAATACGAAAAATGACTCCTCTACCACCGAAGCAAAGACCACCTTAACCTGCGATATTTGTGGACGGGAGTGTCTCTCCAAAATAGGGCTCCACAGCCACACGAGGAAATGTGCGAGATGAACCATAGTCGTTCTACGACTGAAGGAGGCCAACAATTACCTTTTAACACTTTTTTGGTGCGTAATATTGTTTTCCTTTGCGTAATATTGAATTCTTCACAGATCTAGATCTTAAATCTAATTCTCTTCTAGGTTTAGATAATTGTCAGGGTGTATGTGTTGGATTATTGAATGAGTTTTAAAATGTATATAAAAGTGTGCGTGCGTGTGTGAAAAAAATTTCTACACTTTGAGATATAAATAGACTTAGCTAATGATAAGGTGCAGACAATTTTAAAATGACTAGATCTATAAGTAGGCCTCTATTTTAAAGCAAAAATGGGCACATAAGTGTATTGTTGGGGGAGGGGGTTGTTTCATTAAAAGTAGGCCTAGTGTGTGTGTGTTTTATTTGTGGGCATTATAAAGCAGTTGATAAAGGTCACATCTGATGGGCCTAAGAAGTTTTTGTGCATACTCTATAATACAGGATTGTGGGCCATTCGATTGAAAGCTGAAAGAGACAAAAATAAAGTGGACTAGAATTTGAGAGGAAATTGTAATAGTTGTGGAGTAGCGGCCGTTTTATTGATGGATTCAAAAGTGTTCAAGGCAATAAACATACATACCAACTATTTAAACCGTAGCGTAGCACGGGTATCAGCTAGTCTACAATAAAAATAATGAGATCCATAGGCGAGCACCCATTTTACATGCTAGAAACAAACTCTACTAATTCATTCGTTTTCCTGGATGATTCAGGCAACTCAACCCATGCTCACAAAATACTAGGAAAGAAAGAATGCTAATACATGGAATTATATATGGGCCTTTATCTTTGTGTCGCATTGAATATTTCATTAGGTTTATGTGTTTCTATTACCACTCAATACTGACTTGATTGGGGATTATTTAGACCTCTGTGCATGGATAGTATGTGTGGAGGTACAAAGTACAAGCTTGAGGCAAGACTTAGATGGAATCCGATCCTGGTTCACTAAACTTTCCTTGGGTCTAGTTTCATAGCGTCATTTCTTGTGTTTTGTTGCTAGTAGAAACATTAAAAATAGATCTGATTTACTGTTATATTTTACAAGGACATTATCAAGAGATGGTTACAACAGAGTTGCGGGCTTGAAATTTACAGTCTAGGCTTCGATTCCAAGAGTCCGGTGAACGAATGTATAATATAACTCATGCAAATGCTAATAGGCTTACTTTTCATGCATTAATCATGGTCCTATAGATACAGAATGCTTCTTTTCAACTACTGACATTAACAAGGTGTGCTTGAGCATCGGACAGGTAGACTCAGTGGGAAGGTGCAGCGCATTGGTGTTCGTATTGGCATCTATATTGTTATTGTTACAGTAGTTACGCTGAATATCTATTCGATTGGACCAACCTTATCTTATCTTACTGCGAATTATTGACTATGTTTTACTATATCAAACCAAAGAAGATCAGGAATGTCTTGTATCAAGGAACACGTGTCTGGACTAAAATGAGGGCATCAATTTTACTCAAAATGCCTTCTATTTCATTTAAATGACTTTTAATCTTTAAACGTTTTCTACATGAATAATGCCCCCTTAAAAGAAAAAGAACACCCGACACAATCAATGTATATTTCGACTCGAGACTAAATGCGATAACAAATAAACGACCTCATCTTAGGTATTATCAGAAATAAAGGAGTTCTTCGCACTAACTGTAACTAATACCAGTGGTAGAAGTTGTCACCCTTATATTAATGGCAGCATTCATCACATTTATGTCCAGGATTTTTTGTTTTTTCAGTTTCTTTGAAACAGAACCCGATCTCAAAATGTTGTTTCCAAAGATGATTCGAATGAATGAAAGTAATCAGTTGGAGTGGGACGTTGATAGAGACATGTTACAGGTAAGTGTAGATTGTAGATAGAGAGATGTTACAGGTAAGTGTAGATCGTTGATAGAGACATGTTACAGGTAAGTGTAGATTGTAGATAGAGAGATGTTACAGGTAAGTGTAGATCGTTGATAGAGAGATGTTACAGGTAAGTGTAGATTGTTGATAGAGAGATGTTACAGGTAAATGTAAATTGTAGATATAGAGATGTTACTGGTAAGTGTAAATTTTTGATAGAGAAATGTTACTGGTAAGTGTAAATTGTTGATAGAGAGATGTTACTGGTAAGTGTAAATTGTAGATAGAGAAATGTTACCGGTAAGTGTAAATTGTAGATAGAGAGATGGTACAGGTAAGTGTAGATTGTCAATATAGGGATGTTACAGGTAACATTTTAGTATTTGGAAGTTCTCGATCTATTCACTTTGACTCAGTGAGCAGTTCACTAATTTGTAAAAGCTATAGGCTTATTTATTTCAATCTTCTGTCGTAAACAATATACTAAAGTTTCATAGTAGCACTTATCTATATATTTCAGAAACACGCTGTCACTGTGATGGAAGGACTCGGGGCTGCTGTTGAAACTTTGCATGACTCGCATTTACTTAACTCAGTGCTCATAGCATTAGGACAGACTCACGAGAAGAGAAACATTAAACCTTACATGCTGAAGGTTGGTGCAGTTCAGGGTCCAATAAACAGTGGTTCTCAACCTGTGGGTCGCGATTGCCTTGGGAGTCAAATGATGAACCGCCAGGGGTCGTCTGACCATCAGAAAAATGATTTTCTTTTCAAATTTTCTTTTCTCTATCGTAGTAAAACTTGACATTACACAAAGCGTTTTCCATTGGTAGTCACTATTTTGTATTGTTATTGTAGAATGGATGTTGCAGACAACTCAATCAGAATGATTTCATTTTATTGTCACAGCATAAATATTTTGAACAATTTCAATTAATGTAAATTATTGGAAAAACGTAATGTTGCCCCATTGCGAAATCATTTATATATAATTTTTATGTAGAAGTCGTGACGTAACTGAAAAGGAATTCGTTAAAAAAAACAACTAATGTTTTAGAGTCAATGTTATTAAAGGCATTATTGTCATTATGAAACAATCCATTATATTGGATAGTGAACAAAGAACAATATGCTGATTGTTGGTGGTATCTTTGACTGCAATACTTTAGGCAGCTATTGACTTCATTAAGCTACGTCCTTTGTAATGAAGTTCTATAGGTGGAATCTATGAAGCCGAAATAATGGTTAAGTCATTTTGATTACAAACACCCGAGGTTTTCGACCAGGCTACCCAGTAGTTTAGAAGTATGGTTAGGTATTTAAATGGTGTCTATTTTAAAGACAAGTTTCTCTTTTGTCAAGTTCTTGAAACGAATACAACTGCACGTGGGGTACAAGAGAACGGTGATTCATTTTTGGAAAAGATAAAAATCTCTTTAAAAAATAGAAGTGGCATGTGCACAGATGGTGTTCCATGTTTGTTCTTATGTTGGTCTGGGCTTCAATGTTTGGTACAGAATGAGCCATCAAATGTAATCAGAACTCGACTAATAGTAGTAGCGAAAACACTGCCACAAGATATCCAAGACGCTATTAAAAACACGTCACTTCAAGGACCAAGTACAACATGGCTCGATTGGTTTAAAAATACCCGATTCTTCCAAATGAAAAGTGGCAACCAAAGTTGGACAAAAATAATATTTACTTAATTCCAAACTTATTCGATCTAGTTTCTATGAGGAAAATGACATTGAGCCTGACAATCGGATATAATGATAATTTCTGTAAAAGTACATTAGCACAAGATTGCTGATAAAATTGTAATAATACTTTCCAAATCTCCCTGATGCATGCCAGAAGCCAGAAGTTTATTCAAAGGCAAAATCGAAGACAATAAAGAAAAAACTTTATTGCACTCATTAATGACAACTGAACAAAAAAAAATAATATGTATCTTCAATGTTAGTAAACAAATCTGGATCACATGTTTGTAGTCTGATCCTGATCTATCGCTAACCTATTATGCTTTCTTCTTCCAGTAAAACTCGTATATTTGGTGAAACATTCTTTTCCAGCAGGTCTAGATACAGAAACAAGAAAAATTCAAAAAGTACTTTTTTTAAAACAAAGTATAATTGTGTCAATTAGTGTGACGATTTCTGTTTATTCATTACTGGACATTTCTTCTAATATTAGTTATGGTTCAAACAGGATCATCACACGCCGGAGATCAAATGAATACTTTGATAATACACTCAAGAAACATCTGTGTTCTCTTTGCACTTCTTTAATAATCTTCTTCAAATTGCACATAGAAGTAACTTCTCAATTTAATAGCTTTACTTCATTATCTTCATAAAATGAAACTTTCTTATACTAACTTTAACTAATATAACTTGTTACTGATATAACTTAAAGATACAACAACAACTTCAACTAGTATACCTTCATCTATTAGACCCGCAAATGTTTAAACTCATTCTAGCACAAGACCGTTACTAAACAAAGACCGTTACGATGTGAGGAACCGACTAACTAACTTTCCCCTAATTTATACTTTTCTCAATTGTACTTTCCAGAATCACAGTAACTTCTCCCCTAATTATTTTATTAACTGTGACCTTCTAGAAGCTGACGTATGCTATTATTTTCCCTTAACCTCTTTCTCTGATTGAATGACTATAATTAACTTGTTTACTCTGGTCATCTCTGACTTAACCTGGGCTTCTAGAAACTGATCGAAATAGGTCACAGTCTCGACTCGTGACAATTAGTTTGGGTCAGTCGTGTTATTAAATTTGTAATAGATCTAGACTAACAATAATAAATCTGTGCTATTAGAAATGCAACACAGACGTTCTCAGCCATTACAGTTTTTGCTTTAAAAAGTTGCTGGACAGCCATGCACCTCTTGTCACTCGTACAGTCTCAGTTAGGCCATCTGCACCCTGGATGACGGAAGACATAAAGAATGCCAAACTTATTCGCCGACGTGCCGAACGTACATTCCAAAAGACAGGTCTGACTATACACCGCAAAAAAATATATAACCTAGAAAAAAACAAGGTTAACCGTATGATTAGAGACGCAAAAGCTAGTCATATTCGACAAAAAAATCGAAACTTCTAATTCTTCAAAGGAGCTATTTAGGATCACCACTGAAATGTTAGGGGGAGCAAATGACGAACGTTTGCCGTCATCTATTCCAGTATCTGAACTCCCTGATTCCTTCAATTGATTCTTCATTGGGAAGATTGAGCAGATTAGAAATGACATGCCATCCCTCTCATCACAGCTTGACCACTTTCCAATCTTTCAAAATTCTCCTTTTTGCGAGTTTCAGCTTGTATCTGAAGATTATGTCAAAAGTACTATTTTAAAGATGCCAAATAAATCATGTGACCTTGATCCCATTCCAACTTCCTTGCTCCTTGAATGTTTAGATGAGCTTGTGCCTACAATTACTAACATTGTGAACTCTTCACTGACTTCAGGCATGTACCACAGCAATTTAAGCATGCACTTGTCAGGCCCTTATTTAAAAAATCCAGTCTTGACCCGGAATGCCTAAAAACTATCGCCCAGTATCAAATCTTCCCTTCCTGTCAAAGCTTCTGGAGCGCATCGTGTTAGCGCTAATTCTTTCTCATCTTGAACAGTACTGTCTCTTGGAAGAATTTCAATCTGCATATAGGAAGTGCCGAAGCACAGAGACAGCTGTGGTCAGAGTACTAAACGACTTACTTCACAATTCGACATAGGCCACATCTCAATTCTTTCAATGCTGGACTTGTCCGCAACCTTTGATTCGCTAGACTACGAAATTATGATGGCCAGGTTCTCTGCCACTTTTGGTTTAACAGGAATCGTCCTAAAATGGCTTGGATCCTACCTGACTGAACGCACATAAAGTGTCGTTGTTAACGGAACAGAATCAACAAGCTTACTCTTGAAGTACGGAGTACCCCAGGGATCAGTTCTAGGCCCAGTACTGTTCACTATGTATACATATCCACTCAGCGGTGTCATACTGCCAACCGGCATCCTATACCATTTTTTTGCCGATGACTCACAGTTATACGATTCCTCAGTACCATCAGAGGTGTCGCATCTGGCAGAGAAAATCAGTAGTACCGTTGCAAGGATGAGCTATTGGATGGTTGAAAATAAGCTCAAGATGAACGAAGATAAGACAGAAATAATTAAGATTGGCACTCGGAACAACGTCTCGAAAGTTGAAAGCACGGATTCTCTTTTTATCACGAACTGCCAGCTTCCTTGTGTCCATGTAATGCGGAATCTTGGAGTTTTCTTCTACTCAACACTATCTTTCGACCCACACATAAGTCAGCTCTGCAAGGGTCTTACCTGCAGCTGCGTAGATTAGGCCAGATCCGACCATATTTAACAACGGAGTCAACAAAAACGCTAGCTGTGGCATTCATACTCTCCCGCCTTGACTACTGTAACGCCGTGCTAGCAGGTATACCTGATGACAAAATAGCCAAACTGCAACGTATACAGAACAACGCCGCACGAATAGTACTTAGAAAAACAAGACAAGATTCTGCTACTACGCTCTTGCGCATGCTCCATTGGCTTCCCGTGAAAGCGAGAATCGATAACAAGGTCGCCACACTTTGTCATCAGTGTATATATAACAATAAGATGCCCTTGTACCTTAGAGAACTGATTACTCCATATGTCCCCCAGAGAGCCCTGCGCTCAATGGACTTAACGCTTTTAGTGTGCCACGTTTCTCCCTCAAAAACTACGGCCTGCTGGTTTTTTCAGTTCACGGACCAAAGGTTTGGAACTCACTCCCCATTGATCTCAGAGAGACAACATGCTACACCACTTTTAAGAAGAACATTAAGACCTACTTGTTTAAAACTTTTTTAGATTATTTTTTAATCTCCATTGTCGTGTTTGTGTTTGTAATGTTGTTACAGCGCCTTGAGCCTACATTTTGTTTGTTAACAGCGCTGTATAAATAAAATTATTATTATTATTAATGTTTTTACCAATTGTTTTTGTTTAACGCTATGTCATACTTTTAGCTTTCTCAATGCGCTGTGATCCTATCACTTATCTAGATCAGTTTGTAAAAAAGGGTGGGGAGAAATAAGGGGTATCTGTGTAAATGTTACCTTGATGTCTTTTTAAATGCATTAAAAAAAATAGGACTACGACTTGAATTCGTACTCCAGGCTAAAGCTTCCTCAAGCCAATACACTAACCACTGTGCCGTCGAAGTGCTTATGAAAATAGAAGGTTTTATAATAGTCTATTGTTAGTTTCAAACTTTTAAGCGACGACCTAATTCTATTCACAAAGTATAAAGTGGACTAGTTCAGCTTAAAAAACAACAAATTTCCATTTTTTTTTACCAGACAGACAAACAGAGTGAGTTGATATAAATTTTGTAAAAAGGCTGTTGAAGATGACATTCGTTGTGATCTTAATTAATTCTTAATCTGGTGAAAGAGTAAAAAGAAAAAAAAAAAAAAAAGGCTTTACGTTCACATTGACGTTAGTCTTGTTTGCACAGACCGTCGCAATAGTTTTAGAACAATGGAGAAGCATGTCTATCTGTACTCAGACGTGCTTTTCAAGTTGTCACATAAGTCTGCAACATGTTAATGATGAATACGAAATAGAAAAAAAAAAAAAAAAGAAATCCATGAGGATAAAAATTCATTTATTTGTAAATCTTTTACATCAGCAGAAATAAATAGCAGACATAATAATAATGGCAATGGCTTTGATCCCGAAGATTAAGGATGAGTGCTGTATCAGTAACTCATATGACCCATAAGTCTTTGACTATGCATACCAGATAAATAAATACCGAAAAATAAAAAAAATTCAAATGATGACCAATGGCCAGCGGGACTTTGAAAGGGGCGTCAGTAGCGGAGGTAAGGAGCTGACAAGTGTCAGTAGTTTTGGATACCTCGGGTGTTTCGTCTCGGATGAGGGAGCCATGCCCGGGCTACAGGCCCGAGTTGCACAGTCCGCAGCAGCATTTGGGTGGCTCAAAACAGTGTGGGGAGACAGGGGCATGGGTAATGAACTAAAATCATTTTACGGTTGGGGGTCGCCACTTAGTGGGAATTGTAAAAAGGAATCGTCGAGCTAAAAAAGGTTGAGAACAGCTGGTCTAGTACTTCAATAGCGAGCAGGAAGATATAAGTTGTCGTAGGTCTAATCGTGCTTGTATGACCTAGTGATGTCTGAAACAGTGATTCACTTACAATTGGTTACGCGAACTATTACAGCACCAGTGGCGTAGCATCCATGGCGCGAAGAAGCTCAATAAACCCGGGCCCACTAGGGGCCCACTGCGCTTGGGCCCACGACTTGTTGAGAACTTGGGGGTCACACCAAAGTGAAAAACTAAATTCACTTCTGTAAAAACCGATTAAAAAAATAGAATTTAAAAAACTTCCTTAAAATGTCCTGAACGTTGTATTTATTCAATATACTATTAACTTCAAAACCAGTGTTTGAAGCTTTATTGTAAGGATTTGCTTTGCATCAGGTTTTGTAAATTGTAATGGTGGGCAGCCCTAGTCATACTTTTGAGGTGACAATCGTTTCCATATCGTCCCATTCTTTTTGTTTCCTTGTCTGTTCATAAAACCATTGGGAGTAGTACACTGGAGGGGGAATGGGGAGATTTTGGTTAAGAAACAGGGATAGTCCTGATTGTCACTAATTAAAATTTCGATACAGCTGCAAATTATTCAATTTTCTCAAAGCTCAATATGTTTTTATTTTGTTTAAAATAATGTGTTATGATATCTTTATGTCATCCGAGAGTAATTTCTTCCCATCTTAGCGTTCAAGCTGTTCAGTCAGCTGGTAAACGCACCAACAAAATCATTAACTATCAACAATTTTGGATCTTCGCTCTTTGTAATGAACATGAAAATCTGATGTTGTTTTGACCATTCGCTAATGCTCCTACATCTGCGACTATGACTTTATAATTGATGAACTCCAGCGGGTATATTACAGTGAACAGTGTATTTAATCATGAACTGTATACAACTTCTCAACAACCTTGACTGCTCAACGTGGAGGCGTTAACCAGTTGTCTTGCTATTGTAAGTGAAAGTATAATCTGGTAGTCTGACCAAAAAAAAAATTAGTCTGACATAAAAAAAAATTGTCTGACATTTTAAAAAAATTAGTCTGACATAAAGAAAAATTAGTCTGATATAAAAAAAAAACTATTGAATCCGAAGACGTACATTGTGGCATAGTGTAAGACATTCAATCAAGACGATGCGTCCTCGAAAGTCTTCATCGCATTGTTTTGTTGTCTTCTGTATTGTATGCAAAATGTTAATGTAATCATTATATCATGATAAAGAGGAGATGAAATCTAAACAAAATAATAACATTAAACATTTAGCAAGCCAAAGAAACATCAGAGTGTTAACATGGGAATAGTTAAATTTGAATAGGTTTGTGCTATTGCAATTAATGAGGAAACCGACTTGGGGAGCAGGTTTATAATAAGATCTAGAAGATAGGTAACTAAATGTATCATGGAATAGTGCCTTTCACTGACCAATGCATAGTATTTGGTTGAAACTTGGTTCATTGCTCTTAAAGAAATTTAACGCCATATATTTATACAAAAACATCAGAAAATTGCTATGAATATTCAAATTTGACAGGAAATCAAAGCCCAGCAGATTTAAAACGAGATAATAGATTTGTTGGGCAATGCAGTTCTGGAAAAAATACCGGTAGTATAGGATATCAATTCTGTACCATTTGTCTCTTTCATTGGTGGCAGCGCTCAAAACAAATAAAAAGTTGATATCAAATTCGTATTATATTTTTAATACTGTTCAGTGATCTCCGTTTACGGAACATCCAAAAGAAATAGAAATTAGTACTTTCTAGGTGAGTATCAAAAGTCAGCAGAATTTGCTGAAGAAATGCTCCAAGTAATTGAAAAAAACAACATTTATCCTTAAATAAACTACTGGGCTAAAGCTATGAAGGTGCTTCCAATATGATTGGATACTAGAATGGCTTTGGGGCATTGTTTCTTCAGAAGAAGCCGCTCGCGCATTAAGAAATAGATGCACTGGTTTCTTACTTTGCTAAGGGGTAAGGGGGTACCAGTATCTGGGAGATGGTTTTCCATGCTGCCTGTAGGCGCTCAGAAGATACACCCCCTTTTTGGGGGAGGGGGCCCACCAATATATTCTTGAACCCGGCCCACGGGTATCATGCTACGCCACTGCACAGCACCCCATAAGACGAAAGTATGATTTTGAACTAGCAATTTTAAACAATGCAAAATCTATTATTGTATGTAGATTCAAATACATTACCTGCTATATATATGACGATGAAATGGTCTAACTTAATATGGAGAAACCTGTTCATTTGATACAGTTGGAATTCAATTCAATTCTATTGACATGGATGTCAACGATGTATCTTCGTCCAAATAGCCTTGGCTTCGTCCAAATAGCCTTGGCTATGTTTTATCACGCTCACATCTGCACTATTTTAAGTTTTAATATCACTGCCTGGAATGGCAATCTGAACATTATAAATATAAATAAACTTCATAGAATCCTAAATGCTGCTGGTAAAGTCATTGGCAAAAAAAAAAAACCCAATTGGGCAGTTGTTTGAGACAAACATTCATAAAAAAAGCTAAAAAGATTCTAGAAATAAAAAATCGCCCTTTGCGTCAGGATTTTGTGATTTTACCATCACAAAAGAGATAAAAGACACCGATAGCAAAGAAAAACAGACACAAAAACTCTTGTGTTCCCCTGGCAATTAAATCATTAAATAGAAACTATCTGATATAAACTTTTCGCATATAAATTATGAGTGAGTCTGATCTGGATGTATATTTTGGCTTTCTATAATTATAATGTTTTGTTTGGTGTAATGCACAAATTGTAAGACAAATTTCCTCATGGGTAATAAAGATTATTATTATTATTATTAAAAGATCGATTTTTCCCAAGTATCCTACTTACTTACTTACTTAATCTTGTGCACTCCCAGGGGAGCATAGGGCCGCTACCACACATCTCCACCCAACTCGGTTCTGAGCAGCTTTCTTCATTTGCTCCCATGTCTTTCCAGTACCCCCAGCTTCACTGATGACTGACCTCTTCCAGGTTTGCTTGGGTCTGCCCACTTTCCTCTTTCCTTGTGGGTTCCAGTCAAGTGCCTGCCTTGCAACATTGGTAGCTGGTTTTCGCAGGGTGTGTCCTATCCAGCTCCATTTTCGTTTTGTGATGTCTTGGGCTGTGGGCTTTTGTCTAGTTCTTATATAATCTTAATCTTATATAATACAGACGTTACTTCAAAAAAGAAGATGATTACGTCCTAGTGTCATGCATTTAGTCACGCATATTAACCAATGACTTAAATTCTCCCAAGTCACTGGTTTTCCTGGCTAGCTCAGGCAACCCATTCCATGCTGTAATAGCACTAGGGAAGAAGGAGTATTTGTGCAAATTTGTCCTAGCATATGGAACGAGAAATGTGCCTTTATCTTTGTGTCTTTCAGAGTATTTTATTAAATTTTGTTTTTGTATTTGAAGATTATGGTTTAGTGTTTTATGTATAATTGCTACTTTACTATTGAGTCTTCTGTCCTGAATGCTTTCTAAATTTAGTGATTTTACTAAAGGTGTTACTCTAGTCAAATGTGAATATTCTCTCCCACAAATCGATAGTAGTTATCTTTTCTGGCCACCTAATTCCTAATATCCGACGTAGGCATCTGTTAACAAAGGTCTGGAGCTTTTCCATATTTGTTTTAGTGACTCTCCAAGTTTCTGAACCGTATAGAAGGACAGACTTATGTTTGTATTATAGATTCGTATCTTGTTGTGTAGAGATAGTGCCTTAGAGCGCCAGATTGTTTGAAGAGTTGAAAAGGCAGACCTAGCTTTATTGATCCGAATTAGTATATCATCATCAGTTCCGCCGTCTTGATCAACTCTACTTCCCAGATATGTAAAGTGGTCCGTATCAAGGATGTTCTCTCCCTGTAGCATGATTGGGTTCTCTTGTCTGTTGTTGATCCTCATAACTTCTGTTTTCTTTGTGTTGATTAGAAGTCCAGTCTTTTTCGCTATTTCTAAGAGTCTGGTCAGTTTGATCTGAGCATTTTGTTGTGTATGGGAGAGGAGGCAGATGTCATCGGCAAAATCCATGTCCTCTAAATGTTGTGTTAGTGTCCATTGTATGCCGCTTTTATTATCTAAGACTGTCTGTCTCGTGACCCAATCGATCACCAGCAAAAATATCAAGGGCAAAAGCATAAATCCCTGTCTTACTCCTGATTTATTTGAAAAGGGTTGATCAGCTTACCATTGTGTATTACTTGGCATGATGAGTCATCATATAACTGTTGTTGGGTTAGTGTTCCGTAGTGATTCATCAGTCTCTAGATTACGTCTCTGTCAATACTGTCGAAGGCTTTCTCAAAATCAACATGGTAATGTACAGAGGAGATTGCCACTCGATAGATTGTTTTATGATAATACGTAGTGCAGCAATGTGGTCAGTGCATGATTTCTCTTTACGGAATCCAGCCTGTTCTGGTCTAGGGCATCTTTTAGGTGTTCCGGTGTTATCCTAGTTAAGACCTTGCTAAGGGTTTACATGATTCCTCGCCAGTTGTTGCATTGAGTGAGGTCACCTTTTTTTGGGTAATTTAATTAGGTAGCCCAGTTTCCAGATTTTAGGGACCTTTTCTTGTTACCAAATTTTGCATAGCAGTGGATGCAGCATTTCAGCTGATATTTTGGGGTCTGCTTTTAAAGCCTCTACTGGTACACCATCTGGGCCTGGCGTTTTCCCCTTTTTGGCATTCTTGATGGCCTTGATGATCTCCCCTTTAGTAGGAGGACCTGTGTTAACATCTATTTCTTCTGTTGTTGGGGGAATGTCCGGAATCGATTCAGGAGGATGTCGGTTCAAAATTTCCTGAAATGTTCGGCCCATCTATCCTTCTGTCCAACATCCCTGGTGATGATTTTTCCTTGTTTGTCTTTCACTGGCTTGTTAGTGTTGGTATTTCTTCCTGCTAAGGTTCTTGTTATGTCGTACAACCTTTTCATTTCTCTTATCTTATCTTATATAATACAGACCTTACTTCAAAAAAGAAGATGATTACGTCCTACGCGTCATGCATTTAGTCACGCATATTAACCAATGACTTAAATTCTGCCAAGTCACTGGTTTTCCTGGCTAGCTCAGGCAACCCATTCCATGCTCTAATAGCACTAGGGAAGAAGGAGTATTTGTACAAATTTGTCCTAGCATATGGGACGAGGAATATGCCTTTATCTTTGTGTCTTTCAGAGTATTTTATTAAATTTTGTTTTTGTATTTGAAGATTATGGTTCAGTGTTTTATGTATAATTGCTACTTTACTTTTGAGTCTTCTGTCCTGAAGACTTTCTAAATTTAGTGATTTTACTAAAGGTGTTACTCTAGTCAAATGTGAATATTCTCTCCCACAAATCGATAGTAGTTATCTTTTCTGGCCACCTAATTCCTAATATCCGACGTAGGCATCTGTTAACAAAGATCTGGAGCTTTTCCATATTTGTTTTGTTATGAATCTCACTGCTCTATTTTGTGTCTGTTCCAGTTTCTTAATGTTTTCTTGAGTTGAGGGGTCCCAAACGGAGGATGCATATTCTATTATTGGCCTAACCAAGGTTAAATAACATTTTAGTTTTATGTTTTTATTTGATTTATAGAAATTTCTTTTAATAAATCCTAATGCTTTGTTTTTTTTTTATAGTTTCATCAATGTGTGGATTCCATGACAGTTTTTCATTTATTATAACACCTAGGTATTTTGCGTTTTTAGTCTGTGTTACTGGTTTGCCATGAATAAGATAAGTGGAATTAATTTGTTTTAGTTTTTTTGTTACTCTTAACAACTGACATGGAAAGACATGCTCCAATTTGATTCCCATTTCTGTAATTCATCTAATTCTCTTAGTAAAATATCTGTGTCTTGTGTTGTTTTTATTGTTTTATATATTATGCAATCGTCTGCAAATAATCTGACTTTTGTTCCTGAAGTAATGCAATTTGGTAAATCATTTATGTAAATTAAAAATAGAAGTGGACCCAAGACTGTTCCTTGAGGTACACCTGAGTTAACTGTTATCGGTGTTGATTTAGAGCCATTTATTATTACAGTTTGTTCTCTCCCTATCAGAAAATCTTTAATCCTCTGATGCAGTGGACCATTAATGCCAAAATATTTTAATTTTTTAAGCAAACTATGGTGGTGAACTTTGTCAAAAGCCTTAGAAAAATCTAGTAAGATAGCATCTATTTGTTCACTATTATCTAAACCTTTAGAAAAATAATCAATTAGTCCTATTTGTTGTGTTTCACATGATCTATATTTCCTAAAGCCATGTTGGTATGGTGTGACGACATTATGTTTGTCTAAGTGGTTTATGATGTTGCTACATATTATGTGTTATAATATTGTTCTGTTTGTTTGTTCTGTTTTTTTTCTGCATCGACTGTCATTTTATGAAGGAAGCGTTTTTTTGTCATCTCTTGCATTTTTTCTTACAGACTTGTTTACTGCACCATACTGGGTTCTAAGTTTAGCTTTTTGTTCTTCATTCTGGCATTGGTTGATCTTTTCTTTTAGTACTTTCCGTTCCTGGATTTTGGCCCATGTCTCCGCAGACAGCCATTGCTTGTGTTGTTTCGTTTTCCTGCCTAGGACGTCTGTACATGTGCTTTTCCATATCTCTTGGAGAGTGAGGCAGTGTTGCTCAAGGGTTTCATCTGTCACTAGTCCAGCAAGTACTTCAAATTTATTTTTAACCTCACAATTAAAGAGTACCTTGTTTTCTTCGCTCTTTAAATACTGAGTGTTGAATTTGTAGTGTGGTCTGTCTGAAAAATCCTTAAAGGATTTAAGTTTGATCCTCACTGTTGCTATTAGCAGATGATGATCAGAAGCTACATCTGCTCCTCGTCTCACCCTAACATCAAGGAGACTTCTCCATTTCCGAGATATTGCAAAATGGTCAATTTGGTTTTCTGTTTTACCATCTGGGAAAGTCCATGTTGTCTTGTGCATAGTTTTGTGTGGAAAGATGGTTCCTCCTATGATAAGATCGTTGAATGCGCAGAAGTCAGCAAATAAGTCCCCATTTTCATTGCTTAGGTGTTTTTTTCTAGTACTGATTGTAGAGCATTATAAAATTCTTCTTTCTCTTCTTCTGGAGCTGCATTTGTTGGTACATAGCACTGGATGATGGTTGTTTTCCTTCCCTTTGCATTAAACCTGGCTGACATTAGTCTTGAGGAAACTGGCTCCCATCCCAACAAAGCCTTTGATGCCTCTCTTGACTGTAGAAGTGCTACTCCAGAATATATAATGCTCTCCCCAGTTGTCAGATTGCTTAGACCACTTCCATTCCGTCGTGTTTCACTGAGGCCTAGAACCTTGATTTTGTACTTTCTCATTTCGATTGCCACTTCGTTTATTCTGCCGCTATCATACAGGGTTCTGATGTTCCAGGTCCCTATCCTGGTTGAGGTCTTTGTCGTCAGAAGGTTTGTCGGTGTGCTAGCTTCCAGGGGGCTTTCACCAGTACACGTCATAGACTCTTCCACAGAGGAACCTTCCTGGCCAAGTTCTAGTTGGTTTGGTGTGTTTCCGGTTTCTGTAGCAATAGTTTAGTGATGTGATGTTGCTAGCCTTACGATCACCCCGCCTCCTTTACCCGGGCTTGGGACCGGCAAGATACCCCTATAAGGTGTACCCAGGCGAAGTTAAAGTATCCTACACATTGAGTAAAAATTGTATTTCTAAGTATCTTACACATTCAGTAGAAATTTTATTTCAAAGTATTCTATACATTCACTTGAAATTGTGTAAAGTTTCAACTTCATCAGAAAATGAGTATGGGAGAAATAACGTGTTCAAAATGTGTACCAGACAGAGTGAGTTCATATAAGCTTTGTAAAGATGTCTTCCCTATAAGCTTTGTAAAGATGTTTTCCCTCTCTCTCCTTAGAAAATGTGGCCATCTCTCCAGCACGGACTGTCGACTGTGCTGGGGAAGGGCTACACCAAGTCAGTCAGCAGGGCCTGGAGGAGACTTTACAGCTACATTTGTCTTCAGATGAAGATTGGCATGGATAACCCCGACCTAATTGTTGACATCTACGATGACCTATCTGAATCTTGACGATCATAGCAACAGAGGTCAACCGTCGTACCAAAGGTCGATTCAGAACTGACATCAATCCAGAAGTTACTCACCCTAGTAACATACTGCACTCATCTGTCTTCAGTAGTAGATCAATCTACGTGTATCATGTCGTGGTAGGCTATCATAGGACGTTATCTTATCTTGGATAGTATGGTAGGCTATCATAAGACGTTATCTTATCTTGGATAGCATGATTTCAAAGACATAACTTTGCTTGGAGATTGAGGCACATTTGTAAAAGGTTTTTCTTTTGAAATTTCAGACAATTTTTCTTTGGACTTTCAGAAAGTGTATTTGTGATACTAAAACTGTGTTCATAACATTTTTTTTTTCTAATAAATAAAAGCGTTAGATTTTTTAATGTCCCAAGAAAAAGTTTTAGTCGAAAAAGTGTACATCCACAATATAAACTTATGGATCCCATTTGATATGAATGTCAGTGCTTGTACTTCAATATTGATTCGCAATATTTGTATATAAATAATGTTGTAGACCTACGTAGTTGAATAGCTACACAGTATACTCCACTATATGCTAACTGTAAATATAGAAGTCTAAAAAAAAAAAGCCCACATAAATTGAGTTGGGGATTTTCGCGACAAACTTTCCATTCTAAAGCATGTCAAGGACGCTATAGAAACAAATAAGATTACCGTTGTCAACTAAATAATAACAAGCGAAATAATTTTTTAAACATGTATATATAATTCTCTACGTCGCCCAACCATGTGGGACAAAACGCACGCACGTCGACTCTCTAACCCTCGATGAAAAAGTCATGGAAAGAGAAGTCTTGTATTTCTGCAAGTCGGACTAGAGTTACCCCGCGTAACTTTCGCGGCGATAGAGAGCGCGGCTCAGAAAAAAAAGAGGGGCGTATGCTCGTATTTTAAAAAAAGGCTTATCTAGTAGGAAGAACTGTATATTTATTGCCAAATGTCATTACTGTAAGATTTATTTATCTTAATTAATCAATATCAAACTAAATTAATTAATCACCCCTAATTAATTAAATTGGTTAATTTCATTATTGATTCATACTTTGTTAGGAACAATACATAATTGTGCAAAGTGTCAACTTGATCCAGGAATGGGAAGTGGGAGAAAAAAAACGTGTACACACTTTGTACCAGACACACATAATGACAGACAGGGTGAGTTAATATAAGCTTTGTAAAAAAAAAATTATTCTGGAAGAAATATAATTGTGTTATCTGTCTAACTTGTTTACTCTTGTTGTGTACCAACACGTAGTCACATTCAAAATAACATTATACATTTTTTTTTCATTTCAAAGAAATACACACATGGCAATACGTGCTGGGCATCAGGCCAATACACTGCAATGAAAATAGTTGGCAAATTTTCCAAGTCGTTTTCAAAATTGAGATAGTGTTTGTCAAGTGTAAATGAAATTAAATATTTGCAGACTTAGTTAATTCATTATATAACTTCAGTGATGACAATGTGTAGGAGCTACCTTGCATTTTGTATTATATAAGTTCAATGAAGACAATGTGTAGGAGCCACCTTGCATTTTGTATTATATAAGCTCAATGAAGACAATGTGTAGGAGCTACCTTGCATTCTTTATTATATAAGTTCAATGACGACAATGTGTAGGAGCCACCTTGCATTTTGTATTTTAAAAGTTCATTGAAGACAATGTGTAGGAGTTACCTTGCATTCTGTGTTATATAAGTTCAATGAAGACAATGTGTAGGAGCTACCTTGCATTCTGTGTTATATAAGTTCAATGAAGACAATGTGTAGGAGCTACCTTGCATTCTGTATTATATAAGTTCAATGACGACAATGTGTAGGAGCCACCTTGCATTCTGTATTATATAATTTCAATGAAGACAATGTGTAGGAGCTACCTTGCATTCTGTGTATTTGGAAATGAAGGAAAAATAAAATATTTCAACCATTTCCCAATTTTTAAAAATGTTTGCCATATTTTACACCAGAAATAACCAAAAGCACTAGCCAACACTCACGTTATCAATAAAGATTCTAGTTTAGGATTCTTTTGATTCCATGGAGTAAGGTGAGTCTACAAGTAAACCGTGAGTAGATGTGATCACGTTTATAAAAGCATATTATTAGCACTGTGCTGTACAAAGTGACCACTGGCTATGTACCTAGCACTGTGCTGCACAAAGTAACCACTGGCTATGTGCAACAAGAGTTGACATTACGTGCCAAACAGCTCGTGCAAGTAGACTATAATTATTGGTCTCTTGAATTTCATGCTTTTTTTGTTTAGATATAAGACCAACACAATTATCATAGTAGTTCTGCAAAGTAAACAAATTTCTTCTCTTTCAAAATACACAGTAACGACTTTTAAAAAAAAAAAGGTAGTGATAGACTTTCTTCTACATCTACACACGTACACTCTACACTATAAGACAACTTCTTTTTTGTTTCTTTCAACTTTCCATTTTTTGCTTACACCTTTAGAACATTTTCTCTTTCTGTCATTGTATTTACACAAACACACTAATTCTCTACTCCCAGAACAACTAGCGGAACTTTGGAGAGGGGAGGGTTGATATTTTTTCAAACCATAACTCTAAGCATAAACGCGCGTACGCTAAAAGCGCTTTCTTGCATTCTTCACTGCAGAAACGCATTCTCCTGACATCTACAGCTCATTATTCATCCTATTAAAATAGGACCTTTTGAATAATGTTTTACTTGAAAAATATACTAATATAAATATACAGGCCCTTACTACTTGCAGATTAAGGCTTGAAGATCGCCGCCGAAAACAAATATATTCGAAAATTAATACCCCCCCCCCCTTGACGCCAAAAGCGTTTTCTTGCATTCTTCACTGTTTTTCTTGAAAAATATTCTAATATGAATTTACAGGCCCTTACTACAATGTAAATACAACCGATTAGTTCCTTAAAAAGATAAGATAGATACCCCACATATTTAGATTAAGATTTTGAGGATCGCCGCCGAAAAAAAAATATTCGAAAAAATAATATTTTCAAAAAAAGCTAATTTGTAAGCGATACATTTTTGTAACTTTGTTTTGTTACAGAACTATAATTCAAAGCCATAAACAAGAGTTTTGGAAGTGGGAGGAGAAATTAAGTGAACCAATTAGATTCTACTCTAACTTTTTTTTGCCATTTTTAGGATTGAAGTATATATTGAGTTATAGTCTCAAATTGTTTATACAATAGAAAAATATCAGTATGAGTAAAGGTTGGAAAAGGGTGACTAGGAAAATAATATTTGGGTTCAGAACTCATCTCAATTGTTACCCTTATGATGAAAAATGTCATATAAATTCTTAATTTCCCAAAACAAAGTTATTCTTAAAATAACTAAGATAAATGTATGTGCCATTACATAAACTCTGTCGCCATATTTGACTATTCTGTTTTAAAAAGTCATGTTTTCGTCTAGAAAGGGGAGAGGGCGGTAGAGTGAAAACGTTAATCTTCGCTCCTTTTTATAATTTCTGCTAACGATTGCATTTGGCATTAACGAATTCTTCGATATAAGAATTTATTTTATAACATATATAATTATATTAGTGACATTTTTTTTTATTTAACTAAAATACAAAAATAAAAAAGTATTGGTTTGTCCGTTGGGCGGAAGGCGATTGCATGTATCGCCCCTCCCACCTGGTACAATCCTTTTTCATTTTATATTTACTAATAATAAAATTTTAGATCAGAGTGTGTGTGCGATATAATGTATGCTTAAAAATGGGTTCAAATATCAATAAGTAGCTTATATTATATTGATTTCAACTAATTTTATCTTTATCAATGTTGAGAGAACGACTCTGGGGACACTGATAAACTGACCGCACTCAAAACTTAGTGTTTGACACGGAAATCAATACGGTGTGAGTTGAATACCACGTCAGAAATAAACCCGTGAAAGTCAGATCTGTTGAGGCCTACTGACAGCAGAGAACCATTGAGTAGGCAACATTTGATTGGCACAGCTTTGTGTAGGAACGTGCCTGTGTGACATCATGTGTGTGTGACTAAGTGTGCATATATGACTGTGTGTGTAAAACATAAAAAATCTCGCGAATTTCAACGTGTAGTCAATAAAGATGTGTACGTTGAGAAGATTTTGAGCATATAGTCTACTCCTGCAACTCTTTGGCTAACTATGCAGTTAGTTTGTTATTTGATAGTTAAAGTTTTTTTGGCACATCGGCACAATTTAGGCCATGTCGTGCCCATAACCCCTCAAGGGTTAATTCCCCTTTCTAGCTCGAGCGCTAAATGTTCTACAGCAAAGTTAGATGTTACGTTTTCTAATCTACTTAAACTTTCCTTTCATCTACACTACACATGCCTACACTACACCTATAATACACAGACTACACTAAGCTTTATATATATATATATATAATGATGCACTAATTCTGAAATATTTTTTAACATTGATAACTAGTTCTCAAAGTCATCAATAAACTAATTACTTTGAAGCAGAAATTTAAAACATTTTTCTAAAAGGTCTCAAAATGTACACTATTTGTATACAAGTATTGTACTTTTTGCTGCATTTAGTTATCTTTCACAGTAATGTAAAGGTTTCTAAATATTGGTTTTAACTGGATAAAAGAAACATTACTGTGATTAAAGGACAAAATAATTAAGGAGAAGAACTCATTTGAAACTTGTGGCTAGAACACAATTGTCTTTCATAGAACAAATTGAAGGTGGGAAAACTCAAAAACCTCAGTCCATTCCTACAGCATGTAGACTTCAGTTGGAGAAATAGTGACTTGTTTTCCTATTTATGAAGTGCAATAGTGATCCACACTTAGAGAATCAAGTTACATGTTGTCAAATAGTTTTTGCATATTTTATAATCCTAGTGATGATGTTTAATAAATAAATATATTGAAATATTGAACAATTTATTATATAAAACTGTATAAACTTTACATTCAGATGTCAACAAGTAAAATTTAAAACCAAGTCAAATATGAGTGTAATATTACAAATCATAAAATAGTAAAAATAAAAAAATATCATTAATGTAAACAAAACAAATAAATTGTTGAAATATTACAAGATCGTTGTCAGCCAGTGTTAAGTTTTTCAAAAGTTCTTTCTACCAGTTCATTGAGTCAAAACCAAGTAATTAAAGATAAAACAAGTAACAGACACTGAGAACCATCAAATAACATTTATTGCAATAAACAAACTGATAGACTGCTCACATACAACATGGTGTGTAAGGCAGAACTACAACAAAATAATTCTTGTAAACATTTCACTTAAGGACAGTCCAGACAGCTACTGGACAGTAGTGATGTCCCTTCACTAGAAGTGAATTTACAAGTCACAAGAAATTGTCACAACATCAATCGTCATGATTATTGTAACAAGCACAAGATTTCCTGATTTATTGTATGATGTCATTTAATTTAGTCTTTAAAAATTGTTTCAATACTTGAGAATACTTTTCTGAAAACATTTTTCACAAAGCCTACATGAAGCTAAATCCTTTATTTAAACATATTTAGCCCAGAGAAATTAGCAGTACTTTATTTTCTAGTCCAGTGTAAACAATCAGGCTTGTGTGTTTTGTGTGAAACCTTTTTTTAGAGAAATTTTTAAACAAACTTACAAAAAAAAAACAGTAAATGATACAACTTTCAGTTGATTGGAATTTGTAAATATCCAAAAAATATTTTTGAACAAACATGTCATCCAGTTTAAAGGGGATAGAGAATGTCATAATGGCCTGGTCTGTACAAGAGACTGACAGCAGGCTTGACTAATAAATCATCTGATGTGTCAGAAGCACTAAAGGTGAAGGCATTGCAAGTCAGACCTTCACGGTCCATGTACTCGACACGAATGGGAACTTCCAGAGCTTTTGTCAGGGCAACTATATGGATGTGATCACTTTCTTTACCCATAGGCTCCACCTCCTGGGGATCAACAAAATAATCTAGCAATAAGAGAAATGAAATAAACACACTGTTCATATACATTTTTTTTATCTGTTTGTTTATGGCAGATAATTTGTTTTACAGAAAAAGAACAAAAATGCCACCATCACACAATAACCTTATAGTTTGACTATCATTATAACACATTTAAAACATACAAAACATTTTCTAGTGTATGAGATAATTATGTTAAAGTTTTGAGACTTATGGTTCAGGGATCAGATGATGTAAAGCTCATCTATTTCTATGGTCAATGGTTAATAATACGACATGAGGCTAGCACAACAGCCAATGGCCTTCACTTTCATCTTCTAACATCATCTCTCCATTAGAATTGAGTGGACTGAGGGAGGATTTAAACTTGTGATGGAAGCCAAGTGATTGACTACTCCACCACCACATGATGACAGTGATGGAAGCCAAGTGATTGACTACTCAACCACCACATGATGACAGTGTCAAGATTCTGTATGTCTAGATTATACATAGAAATTTCTAATATAATGGGAGACAATCTTTTAAGCAAATTTATGTTGCATGGATTCCTTAATTGTAAAGCATAAACACTAACTATAAACATTTTGTTGTTATTTCTGAGGGAAGTAAATCTATGACTTACTTGACTGCAGAATTGTTTGACAGTTCTCTCCCCATCAATAAAGTGAATGTACTCGTCTTCTTTCTTCTGTAAAAAACCAGACACTATTAATCTAGAAGGGGGAAAAAAAGAAAACATTTTTATATTTCATTCTCTGAGTACACTTTTTGCACATTCAACCTGATAATTATAACATTTTTTGGCATAAAAATTTGAAAAGTTACTAGTCTAGTAACTGGCATTGCCCTGTAGACCTGAAATGAACTCCAACTGGTAACAGGACAGGAAGGGCAAGTCCTCACGCCCTAGTCAGAAAATATGCTGTTCAATTAGTGCCTTAGCTTAGCTTAGCATCCGAATTTGGGTGTGACAGAACATTTGAAGCTTGCTCATAGAACACCTAGAACTTAGCATTAATTAGTTTCACCACTTTCACATATACTCCCCTATTTGACACCTGTCCAGCTCATCCAAGCTACTGAAAAGTTATCTCCCCTGATCAAATCAAATTCGATCTTGACAGAAGTATCCACCCCTTCTGACTTTTTCTCCCTTGGTGAGCCCATCTCACCCCTTTCCCTTTCAGTGCTCTCTCAACTGATTACCTGCACCTGACTTTGATGTCAAGTTTCATAGCTAAAACTGTTTCCCTGATCAAAGGGACATTTGTCGTCGAATCATCAGGATTTCAGACTCTACAGGACTCGCAGGATTTCAACCACTTGTCATGTACCCACTCTTGAATTAAAGTCATAGCCTGGTTAAATATACTTGTGATACGAAAGTGGGCACGCAAGGGCTTCCTCTAGAGCTAAAGAATCTGTCGTGTTATTGCCGCTCATGCCACACTGCATAAAGATGACAGCTCTAATAAATTAGCAGATGTTATCTGTGGCGCCGAGTGCCTTTTCTACCAAAGGTGACTTTTCCTCAAAGCTACTCATGGCTTGGAGGCAGGAGCGCGAATCAGTAACCATTACAACAGATGCTGCAATGTTTTGTTTTTTAGTGATCTTTTCCCATATGTGGCATAGTCTATAGAGCATAATTTCAGTGCTGGAGCTACATGTGGCAAGACCTGTCAGGATCAAGGTCCAGGTAGCTATTATAGGCCTCATACCTGGTCTCACAGGGTCCCTAAATACTGATACATCAGTGTAACAGTAGATGGCATCAGATGGATAAGTATTTAGTCTTCAACATCATCTGTTTGAGTAGTGTTGGGGGGTGTGTGTATGCTTTTTAGTGCCCTCTTCCATCCCCACTAGTTTAAGATAAATGGAAGGGCTAGGCAGACTTCTCCACGAAGGGCAGGCACTTTTCCTTTGAATTAGTACCTGGTCGGTGGATAGTCCAGCTT
Organism: Biomphalaria pfeifferi; assembly: GCA_030265305.1. Lineage (NCBI taxonomy): Eukaryota > Metazoa > Mollusca > Gastropoda > Planorbidae > Biomphalaria > Biomphalaria pfeifferi. The sequence goes on along the minus strand of JASAOG010000058.1, from coordinate 279,714 downwards.
GCATGCTCCAATGGGTTGCCCCATGCAGGTTCTTACTCAACTAGATGCACTAATGTAAGAGATCAAATAAACTCTACTTGCCTCAAGTACACCACAAAGTAGTCAGACAAACCCTGGTCATTAAATGTCTCAACAAGTTTTTCCACAGTGCCTGGACTTTTCACTTGCTTGACAATATCTATAAACTGAGGACATCAAAAATGCAGATCAAACAATTAACAATGAACATTGAAAAATAATATAGAAAATATTTCAAATAATAATGTTTTTAAATAGTATCACCAGTTTTTTAGAAAGACATTTGTTAAGAATAAGTGGCTAGTAAATTTTAGTTGTTCAAATATTATTTGAAGATAGATTAAATGTAACTTTTCCATTGTTTTTCCTGTAAGAATTTATAACTTTTATTTATTTACACAGTAACAAAAATGGCAATTGGGATAAGATGTCTCCAAAACTACACTTTTGTTATGTTGGACGTCAATGATCCTCAGCTTCACCCACTTTGATTTGAACAGGGAGAATGAGATTATCTATTGTAATTTGTACTTCTGTTTCAGACTTTTACAATAGAGATATAGCAACACTGAACTTTGAAAAACAAAATCTGCAAAGTCATTATAATCTTCTATTCAGCTAGAGCCAAATAAATTATTTACTGTGTCATAAAAGTCTTCTAATGTAAACTGTGGGAACCCCAAAGCAATAAGCTCATCTTTTGATTTTGTAACCAACTCCAGGAATCTGAAAAAAAAAAAAGGAAAAAAAAAACAACTTGAATGTTGACCATTCTAGAAAAGGAAAAAATACTTTCTTTGATTTCAACAATTAGGTCAGACTAAGTTTTTTTTTTAGCTAAATAATAATTTACTGCACTCATAAAATTTAAAAAACTACCTTGAATAGTCTGTTGGATCTTTGATTAAACTTTCTAAAAAGGCAAAACCAAAAGCTCTAAAGAAACAATTTCCATCTCCTCTTGTTTTCCTCATATTGGCATAACGTGTCTTCAGATCCTGGCAAGGTAAGAACAAATATTTGAAAATATCAGGCCCTAACTTAGTCATACCTACAGATAGAAATAGAGCAGTGGTATTGAAGAACAAAGGAAATAACGTTTGAAATCAAAATGTACTGAACCATTGACTAATGTTTCCCAAAGTTATCATCTTTGAAGAAACAGATAGTAATGAAATACAGAAAATGGAGTGGTGTGAATAGTGTTCTTAGAATATGGACAAACATATGGTCAAGACTGAGATGGACACACAGGGCAATATGCTAAAGAAAAAATGGAGCAAATTAAAAGAAGAAAGAACTGAACAGAATAGCTGCCACACACAGAGATTACAATATTACTTTTTTATCAATGAATTTTTGCACTAATTGGCATTGAGAGATGAAGAGGAGTCCTTTTTTCACTCAAAATGTATTTAAATAGTGCAAAAAAAATTGTTTCTATAGCAGTTCTTTAATTACTTACTTCAATTTTATGTCTGTATACAGCATCTTCACTTGTATATTCCTCTACAATATCATCAAATGTAAACAGCCCACTAACTAATGGTTGAGTTTCTGCAATCTTGTATTGGTTTAGAAAAAAGAAAACTAATGATGTATACATGTAATACACACAATATTCTTAGGTAGTCAATTTCTGAAGAAACATTTTAGTGTCATATTTAAGTAGGGAAATCATGACAACATTAATTGGACAATTAATCAGTGCAAGAATTCAAAATAAAGATTATATACCTCCTTTTCAATCTGTCTCTGCTGAGCCATAATGTCCTCATCATAATTTTTTTCTGGGAAAAAAAATTGATGTAATATTCTCAAAATTAATTCTATATATATAATTTTGCAATAAAAAGAAAATAATCTTTAGAAGTATATTCTGAAGTAAAGAAGAAAGTAATAAATCATAAAGACGTTCTGAAGTACAGGAACACAAAAAGTGAAAAGAATTTTATAAAAATCATTTTATTGTTGTAAATGTGTCAGTAAAATTTCGCATCTTGGGGAACAATCTTTTCCCTTTGCAATGTTTCATGTGACTTAAGAAGCCAATTGTGATACACGACTGGGGTCACAGGCTCGGCATCTGTAATCACCAGATTGTAAATACAATTTCTAAAATTCAACAATCAAGATCAAATTCATCTTACCCCAACCTCTAAAACATGACTAGACTTGATCATTGACATCTTGGTGATTAAAAAATCAAATTAGTACAAAACAAATGACCATATAACCAATGACATTACATATTATTACTTAAGATTCAAAGTGCTCTGTATCAGTTGACCTTGAACGATTGATTCAATGCTCAATGTTTGACAATAAAAGTCTTTAAAATAGAAGTTAATAAATAAAATATAAAACAAGCTAAATGAAGACAAAAACAAAAGAAAGAAAGAAGCTATCTAATGGTAAGAACTCCACATTTACAACTATATCTCTCAATAATGTAGAAGTTTTTTTCTTTTATCCATTATCAAGCAAAATAATTAATTACCAATATTTAATTGAATAATTTGTTAATTTTTAAATTGATTCATGTTTTATTAGGTATAATAAATAATTTTGTAAAGTTTCAACTTGATCCGAAATTGGGTGTGGGAGAAATAAAAATGTATTCAAAATTTGTACCAGACAGACATACATACATACAGACCGAGTTAATATAAGTCTTTAAAAATACTTTTCCAATATTTGCAGAGATAGTAGTAGTTTGCTGATGTTGACTAATGGGAAGACATACCATAGCCCTAGAGAGATGGTGACAAAAAAAGCTATGGAAAGCATTGGTCTCAGTTCTGGAAGAAAAGCAAGCCAAACGAAAAATCGCTGGTTCCTCTACCATAATTATATGTGTTGTATTTGGAATGTCTCTCAAAAATAGGACTCTCTAGTTACATGAAATAGTGCTGTATAAGATGAACCATAGTCGTCCTATGAGTAAAAGGAGGCCAACAAAAGTAAGATATTGAATTAAAGCTAGAAGAATATAAACCCATCAAACATACTCTTTAATTGCCTGTCTATATTCTATAGTATTGAAAACGAAAAGATAACAAAGAGAGTGTGTGAAAGTAAAACTAATTTTTAGGTGGCACTTATGGGACTGACAGTGGGTCCGCTGTTCAGTAAGCAATATAATTTAAAAGGTTATATTTTGACATTTTCAGCATTAATATGCAAAGCTGTCAATAAAGACTATTCTATCTTCTCATTCTCCTGCAATACAAAATGCACATTTAAAGCATGATTGACAGGGCTCAATACAAGAAGCCCTGCAAGTACCTTCTGAATAACTTTTATTTTAGATCTAAACTATTCTAAACCTTGATCTAATCTAGATCTAAATCCTAGGTCTAGTTTTATTTATCTAAATTTTCTAAATCTATCTAGATCTACTGATCTGGAGATCTTAATCTAGACTGACTACTTTAAAAGTACTTTAACTTTAGTCTTTTCTTTAGGATACAACTCAGTACGCAAGTAGACTACAAATTTAATTTTATAGAATCTAGAATGTCTAGATCTAGATCTAATGATCTAATCTAGAACTCTAGGCTGTCTAGGGCCTAGAATTTCTAGACTGACTAGATTAGCAGTAGTAGCCTAGACACAGACAGTGAGACACAGAGAGTCAGAGTTACTGAGAGTTAAAAAATGCGAGTAGAAGTAGTGACCAGTCACTTCAGTCAGTGGTCACAGTCACAGTGCAGTGACTGAGTGAGTACCTGGATCATAAGCAAATGCATGTTGCTCCGATGCCATTCTTGACCCTGACTAGAGTAACTTAATCTCGAGTGTCACTATTTTCACTAAGTAGATCTAGTCCAGATATCAGGTCTATCTCTGTATCTGGGGAGCTATTGATAGATATTTGAATCTAGCTAGAGTACAGCTCCAAAAAAAACAATAGTGAACTGATCAGATGGTGACAATAAATCTCTGCCCAATGTGTAAAAAAGTAAGACAACTGCAGTTTTAAATGAGAGTTATCCTTCCAGCATTTTCTTGGTTTATTCATGGTTTATTCGCGTTTATTTGACAGATTAAAAGAAAAATTGTTGTTTTTTTTTAAATCAAGAGAATCTCAATGGCCTAGATCTATGGGTTGAACTAAAAAAAAAATTAAGTTCAATGTTTATTAACTAATAATCAAATATAGGGCCTACTAGAATCTATAGAACCATAGAACAAAAAATCTAACAGCATAGACATATTTTTTGGGAAGATTCTAACATTTTTCAAAGGGGAAAATCCACTAAATATAGGCAATATAGGCCTATAGATGTTCATGGGCGTAGCCTGGAAAAGAGTGGGTTTCGGAGTTCACTCACCCTAAAACACACCCTGCGGGATTTGTGGAATTTTGTGACTCTTCTTATTCTTAAATTTGTTTATTTTGTATTATTAGGAGATTTTAATGTAAAATCATAACTAGCCCCATAGCCGGGGAGGGGGGAGGGCATAAAATTCCTATTCAATTAAAAAAAAAAAAAAAAGAAAACTGCAGTCACCAAATTACATGAGCGTAACCGTGTGATTGTCAAAAGAGCTGAGGCATGTAAGCCTGCTTGAACAAACCGTTGTCTGGAAGAGCTCCAAGTCAATGCCTATGTAAAGCATTGCTATTTCCGACATGTCTAGCACTCCTGGCGCATGGACTAGAATGCATGGCCGAAGGCCGAGTACACCGGGAACCTCCTCCATTTCCCTATGTTGTACCAAGCTAACCGTGCAGGACTCGCCATTAGTGTAACGGTCCCTTGAGGAACGGCGCATGGATTATCGACAGGGACGTGGAAGCTCTCTTTCAACTTCGCACCGTGCAATGGAAAAGCTCTCGCATTCCCGTGGACACTGCCACAGGAGTTTTGTTTTGCTATTCATTTAGCCTAATTAGGCAACTTCCTCAAGTAATGGTTTCCACCCGGGTGCCTCGTTGAGGCAGAATAGCATACCCGGGTTCTGCTTAATCAACTCCTGCAGCAGAAAGGTGTAGTCATTGTGCCACTCTAAACTGGTGAGCAGCCTATATAACGTTGTGTAATCATTATGGTTAAAATTTAGTTCCATACTTTTCCCCCAGAATACAGAGGTCATAATACTATAACCATAATGGCATGTAAAAAAAATACTTCTATCTTCTACCATATTTTTTGTCTAACAGCGAGAAAGCGTGCAAAGAGTTAAATGTTTTATTTAAATGTTTTTTACACAAAGTTTCTGCTTTGGTGAGAGACTTTCATTCGATAAAATTGTTAGCGAAAATGTTGACTTCATGCGTTAGATAAAGCAGTTGGCCCTCATATTTGACAAGTAATATATATTTTATATTTAATTTCTCCTTTATGAAGCTGATGACTTTTTGTAGCAAAATCTTGATTACGCCCATAAATAAATTCTACTCAAAAGAGTACCGTACGAAAGATTCTAGTTTGGTGATATAGATCCACACTTTGAAACATTAAAAGACAGAAGTCTAGACCAGAATACTGGTTGCAGTTAGAACTATTGTAGGCATATTGAGAAATTGTGTATTAATATATTGTATAAGTATGATTGTGTATAAGTATGATATAGAAATGCATATTGTCAAAAATCAGTTATCGCAGTCCAGCAATGGAACTATACCAATGATTTTTGCATAAGACGATGCGCAAAAACTCTACTGAATACATGCGGGAATTCCCACTGAAATGTGTTCAAAATATACAAAATTTATTTTTAAGATGATTATATTTATATAATTTAACCATGGAACTATAATTTACATACGTCACTTACTCGACAATACTAAAATTAAAGAGATGGTTACTACTGGTCTGCTCTATGCGGACGATTGCGCCCATCTTGCAGACACCGAGCTGGAACTTCAGTTTGCCAAGTGTTTACTGAGGCTGCTGCCTCGTTTAGTCTAGCAAAGCCCCCCCCCCCCCCTTTTTTAGAGAAGTAAGACAACCGTCTCGCCAAGGCCAACAGCGCTTTAGGTCGCCTCCACTAGCGAGTATGGTGGAATATCAACAAATAATCAATGTTTTATAAAGCAGTGTATCTCATCATTCTTATTATGGCTCTGAGACCTGGGTGCAATACAGAAGGCATATAAGGTGCCTTCGCTCTAAAATAGGCATACGCTGGCAGGACTACGTAACAATTCTGAAGGAGTCCGGTCTGGACATTCAACAGCTGTGCTGGGTCTGGACATTTATCACGCATGGAAACTAAATGTCAGCTCTTACGAAGGCCACGAGACACACATTTGAGGCCCAAAGAAAAGTCCTTATATAAGACAGGTGCAGAAAAATGTAAAACTTAAATAGACCCCCGGCTTACAACGGTCTTAACTGCAGATAGAGAAAGCGATGGGAAGACAACATAAAAGAATGAACGGGCCTACCTTTGAAAGAGGTTCTAACTAAGGCAAGGGACAGAGAGGAATGGAGAAGGATAGTCGACAAATCTTGCATGGTGCCCCAACAGACTAAGGGATAGGTAGGAGGAGATGTCGAAAACTATGCAGGTCGCAGTTGGGTTTGTGTAGTTTTGTAAAACACTGCCATTATCTTTTTTTTTAATTGAAACACATTGCCATTATTATTTTGAAAAAAAAACAACAGATTTTTTAATGTGTGGCCAATTAGCTAGTCATTTTTGTCCAAAGATATACATAAACTGTCTAATTTTCAAGGAAAATTATTAGAACCGTATTCGACATCCGTGTACAATTTCCACCCAAGAAGAGTTTACATCTAACAAAAAGACTTTTTAAAAATGTGAATGTGGGAGAGTGATAGAGGATCCAGTTGTTTTGTTCTCTAGTGTCTCAGCACCAAGATTTCATTGAGGCCTGCATTGATCACCGAAAGCCTGTTCACTAGATATGCAGGCTTTTCACAAATGTGGGGTGGGCGACTTCTGGTGACACTCCTCTAAGTCCTTCCTGCTCTGATATTTCAATAGGAGTTCATCTCAGGTGACACTCCTCGTCACTGGTTCTGATGTGTATCACGTAGAACAAGCTTCTTTCTGCTGTAGGGGGAGGGGGGCAGAAAAATGAAGGTTCAGAATGACCAAGCAATGTGAAACTTCATGTTTCTTGTTGAGAACTAAAGTTGGGCACATCTCAAAACAATATTTTTTACTTGGCAACCTGTCCTCAGCTAATAACCATCATTTTGTAGAACTTAGTCCTAAGTAAGCTTACAATGCTTGTGCAGGCTCAACTGAAGAAACAAAAGTCCCCTCCAGTCAAGTCTGCTTAATGTGATTTCAAGTTATGCTCCTTCAGATTAAAGAAAGCATTTCAATTGTTAGATATGTTCTGCTCATTAAAAAGTCACAATTGTCTTAACAATTTATTGTTATTAATGAATACTTTTTTTGTTCACACTTAAAGTTTTCCTAACAAACAAAAGTCCAACGAATCACGTAATAAAATATTTTAATTTTTAGTGACAAAAATATTCAAAATGAAATAATGAAATTTTGTGTATATACAGTTTTCATTGTGCAACTAAAATTTGTTTATAGATTAAGAATCCAACACTAAAATTTAATTTGAAATAAAGCATAAACATACATGAAATTCTCAAATGGAACAGAATGAACATATTTAACAAACAAATAAAATCAATAACTTCTGAGCTATGGTTGAATTTAGGATTTCTTAAAGTGCCTCAATCTGTTCAATAGAATGTGTGTAGTACCATAGAACTGAATGATTATACAATGGCATTTTAAAAAAAAACTTCCCAAGAAAACTGAGTTCTAGACTTCATCATCACTGGGAATGTTTTCTTTGAAAGAACTGCACACCAAACAAACAAGTAGAACCAGTTCTGAGACTCAAAGATGTACACAAAAAAAAAGAACCAATGTTTACAACAAGCCATGTTCTAGTTTACAACATACATATAGGCACTATACTAACATCCCCTCTAACCCAGACCAACACACCAAAGCAAACTACAATTTAAACACATGTTCTGAACTTTGGACAAATGTATTGAACTTTGAAGTTATTCCAATGACACACAACTTTTTAACAATATCAACATTATATAGAACTGTAGCCAGAACAGAAATACTTAAAAAGTGAATTTTTGCAATCCAAACCATTGTAATTATAAGTATGTTCCTTAATGTAGTGTAATCTTTCAACACTTAATATAATCTTTAGAACAGACTGTAAGTTAATGCTTTGAAAGAAGGTCAACAAAAATCACAAGAATTTGTAATTTTCAAATTTTCAATGTAAATATGGAACACCAATGATTTAGATGATGTCAAACGAGTGAGACACCAATCTCTTGTTGCATACAGTTCCTGTAATTTATAATGGAGTAGTGGACACAAGAGTTTATTATTGATAAATAATAATCTGTCAACCTTTAAGAACTTTCAGTAAGTTATAAACGTGTGTGTACATTGAATTTCTTCATGCTCTTATTGTGTACAGATCTGACTAGAAAATAAATTTACTCAATCCTTCTAACAATACAAACACACACACATGAATGTGTTCATCATACTTTAATTACTGCTATTGAAAATCATAGAACTTTAAATCATAAAAACATATTTACAGCTTCATCAACATCCTTAGTGGTTGGGAGTTATCAAACATGGGCAGGGCACATCAGAGAGAATCATTTGTGTGAGGCTGAAAAGGTTCTTAAAATGTGCAAATAAAAAAACAAACAAGGTATAATTCCTTGGGATACAGTACTTGATTGAGTTCCCCAATAAACAGTTTTAAGTTTACAAAAAAAGTTATTGAATGTAAACAAAATCAGAACTTATTTCCAGTTCTGTTCCATAAAAAGAACTAAATTAATTGCTTTCATTTTCATTCAATATAAAGTAATTTGCTCAATTAACAATCATAACAAGTGAAGTATTGTAATTAATACATTTTTAGTACATTCAATACATGTTCACATTTGTTCGAAAAGTCCATTAGGAAACTGAAGCGCCAAAGGCATCCCCATTAATCCTTTGACAAGGATTTCTTCCAGCAGATGGGACATGTTCACATTGAACAATCACTTGTAATAAGTTGGCATTTCACAGTTTTGACAAAAATTATAAATTGTTGATAACAAAAAACATTTTTAAAACAAAAACAGCTATTTCTTTTCTACTCAGCTTCAAGATAATAAAGCAAAAAATTTTGATGGAGCTTAACCACCTCGACCTTTGAAAACCATCTGCCATGGTCAACATATGTGTTAGTGCAACTTTCTAGTCAAATGTGCATCTAAATAAGAAACACAATAAAAAAAAAATAACTAGGCACACAAAACAACCATCCACCACCGCCGGTCAAAGTCTATCACTATAGTAAGTAATGCTTGTTTCCTTTAGGCTGTACATCTTTGTTACACATATTTCAAAATGTGTGCAAGGAATCTACCATTTGTAATTAAACTTCATCTTGAGTAGATACTTGATGTTGACCTGAGCTGTGTCATAGACAATAAATCTGACAGTAAGTAAAGGAAAAACAAAGACATGACAGTGACAAGTGTGTTCTCAAGTGCATCTAAGGACCTTGATCGAAATGTTTTACTTTAGGGTTATAACATTGAGAAATCTGTATCCAATATTTCATAAATTAAAATGAAAAAAGGTTAGGACAGAAAATCAAGGCATTTAAATGACCTAAAATTTCTTCACAAAAACGATTAATTGTTTTAGACGTTTTTTGTTTTAGACGTTTTTGTAAATACCCACTAGCATATTTTGAAGACTAACTTCACACAGTCACATTAATCCGCTGCCTCTATGAGGTAAATGAAGGAGATCTCTAAGATATAAACATCTGGTAGGTGAAGTTCAGCCTAGCTGTTTACTCTAACAATTTGTACAAAATACAATCTAGTAAAAGGATACTCATTATATAACAAACTTGTTTTCTCAACACCTGAGGGTGTGCCAACCCCCATAGGTATAATTACGCCATCTGGTGTCACATAATTACCTTTTGGGTCTGGACATGTCTTGCCAAGTCCTTAATACAAGAAAAAAAAATACTTGCAAATTTCAATTTTCAGATAATTTCTCTAGCTCATAGAAAGTGGGTCTACATTCCAGGCCTCATTATGGCATTCTTATGGAAATAGACACTCACTGAGCTATAAGAAAGAAAGCAAAACTCACTTTTAACTATACAGTAGAATAATGTGAACAAGGGCCTTACTTTTTATTTTTAATGTAGACTTTCTGGACTTAGGATTTATAGAAAGAATTCTTGGTGTTGATGTAAAAAATGTCTTTTCAAACAGATACTCCATAGTCAAAAAGTGAGTTTTCTTTCAATGTGAAATACAGCTCTAACATTCATAACATTTCTTGAATGAAAGACTATGTATGAGATAACTGGGTAATGGAACAAGATGAAAGAAACAAACAAATATTCCAGCCTCATAAAATCATGGAAATTTGAAAGTTGGTCACTGTGCTGGCCACATACTTTTTTAAGAAAAATTTCAGGGGAACAATGCAAAGAGGTGGTCTACTATAAAGGTATCAGCAAAATTTCATTGGGATAAATTAATTGATGAAATCTTATGTTCAGTATTGATAAGGCTATAGTAAATAACTTACTCTACATTCAAATGTCTTATTAGAAACTTTAAAAGCATTAAAATGTTTCACCAAAATTATAATGGAGTGCAATTAGATATATTGAAACAAAACATAGCAAGTAACAGACACCTACAATTTTGATAAATGTGCACATTATAATAGATTTCCAAACTCACTTTTCTTACTCAGAAATACACAAGGCAAAAGAAACAAAAATCTTATAAAACAAGTGAAATAAAAAAATTATTTTCTTAACAGCAAAGCTTATATTAAGTCTTATCAATTACTTTGGATCAATCATGTAATTAAATTAAATTTGTAATAGATCTAGACTAACAATAATAAATCTGCAATTAGAAATATTTTTACCAATTGTTTTTGTTTAGAGAAATTTCATGCTTTTAGCTTTCTCATTACACTATACTTATCTGGACCAGTTGGAAAGGGGTGGGGGAGAAAGAACAGTGTACCTGGGGGGATCATATTTTAAATGTAATTGTAAAAGAAAAGTGAACGACCTGAATTTGAACTCATGGGCTAAAGCCTTCTCAGGCTTCTCAAGCCAATTCAGTAACCACTCTGCTAGTGAAGAGCTTATGAACATGGAAGATTGTAGTTATCTATTGTTTCAATTTCATATTTGTGTTCACAAACCCTTAGACGACGATCTATAAAGGGGACTAATTCAGCTAACACCACCACTTCAATCAAGTACAATTTCTTTCCATTGTTCAAGATACATAACAAAATAATTTATTACCAATAGTTAACTAACTGGTTGATTTCTTTTTATTGATTCTTGTGTTGTCAGGTAAAAGAAATGATCGTGCAAAATTTCAGCTGATCCGAGATTGGGTGTTGTAGAAATAACATGTACAAACTTTTTACCAGAAAGACAGACAGAATGAGTTGATATATAAGCTTTATAAAAATCTCTGATATTACATTCATTGCTAGTTTATGTTTGATTTCTCACTGGCATCTAATATTGAATAGGATGTTTCATCCTGACACATATGAAAATTTTTTTAACAGAACTTATAATAACATACAAAAGGAGTAATTATCAATTAATGTGTATAAGAGGGGGTGGGTTTCTAGGAAATATTTTCTAGAAGCATACATCACATTTACATCAACATTCCAACAATTCTAGTTTTCATGACATCAATGGAAACAAGTGTTGCAACAAGTACAAACAATAAACTTTACTGACATTTACCTTTGGTGCTGTGCTTTCCTTTAGGTAATTTGGTGACAAATTCAGAATGGGTCAGCTCATACCTAAGGAATTAAAAAATATTTCCTAAGCCCCTAACACATACTAATTATATCACTAATAATGTGGTAAGAATAATTCCTTTGTCTTAAGTGAAATTTGATTATGACCTGCTGCTTTGCCAGCCATTCTTTTATATTTTACAGCACTATCTACTGTCTTTGAGGTGCTTCTCACTAATAACATGAGGATGTTACTATAGATGACTGTGTTAAGATAATTATCTGATTGTGTGAACATTCTGTTATAGAATTTGCATTCACTCCCAGTACTGTTATTGCTGAAGCTTCATTCATTGAAATAAGGATTTTTCTTGATCCCTTAAAATATTAGCTAATGCTTGAGTGAGCAACTTTTCTGGTTGGGACTGCTAATTCCTTGCAGTACAGGTATCTATTGTATCCTGTCATTTGTTGATGGTTTTCTTTTCTTTTGAGGTTAGTTGAACAGTCTTTTTATGTTAAATTTGTAAATTGTCTAGTCTAACTATGTGCTTCTATAAGGTTTGAAATGTAAAACTTGCGTTGACATTTGGCTCAACTATGCCATCCATTATTAAACCTGTGCATAGGCTTCTAAATCTGCATTTTTTAAAATTGACTGGAATTTAAAGAAACAGCTGGAGATCTGTTACAAAGGCCACTGGATACACATACACTGGAGACCAAATGGAACATTATTGTTGAAGACAGGCATAGTAGAGTGTAAAAATAGAGTTTTGTCTTCATTGGCTGTGGCAAAATTTGTACATAGCTAAATGAAATCTTTGGACACAAAAGAATGTCTGTCCTTTCTGACCATATCTACAAATTTCAGATACCATATTATGTTTATTGATAATTTTAAAGATTAGTAGGATATTATGCATTGAATCAATTGTTTTTTAATTGCAATTCAAAATCCTTATATCTACTGAGGAAGATTATAGTTGCAAAATAATAGGAGTTTCAAGTCTCAGATTTCCATCTCTTACATGAGTTGTATCATTAAGGCTGCCATACAGACTTTTAATTCTTTAAGTGCTGCTTTACTATCAAAGAATAACTTGTTATCGTAATAATGTTAAACTTTTTATTTCTCTCTTTATTTTCCGTAGGTGTTCTTTGTTTTGGTAGTAAATTGAATGCATGACCATGACATTTCTTTTAAATGACAATATTTTAATTTTGTGTTAGTGGTTCCACTTTTTTAGTTCATATCACGGGACCCAAAATATTTAAATAGTACTATTTTTTAGTGCAATTTTTGGTTCATCTTTTAAAAATTATAAGGTTAATTCTTTCAGTATATTGATTTTAAATACAATTTTTTTTTTATATATTTTGTTTTTGTGTACTGAGTTTAAACTTATTAAAAGAAATAATTTTTTTAAAATTACACTTTTGTAGGTAATTCATTTTTTTTAAAAAATCAAATATGTTAGGTTACACAAAATAAAAAAGGTTAGTTCGCTACCCATCCAAATTTTTGCTCTTCCCGGAAAACTCAATTTTTTCTATCAAAATAATAAGCACTGAAAGAGTTTCAGATTTGTGAACTGTATCTGAAATGGTCCCACAATGCAGAAATAAACTACTACAGACAGAAGTGTAGTGCAACAATAACTAAAACAATACTCACATGTTTCCTAAAGCTACCTCACACAACAACAGTACCCCAATGTTGTTTGTCTTGGATGTACAACAGTAATTGGCACTTTTAGAAACCATATCTGCAAAGTAAACACCTTTGCCAAACATGTAACCAGTCTGAAAAACACAATAAGTCAATTGCAAGTCAAGCCAATACTCTTTAAAAAGCAGACAAATGAAAGCAAGTACAATCTTCTTTATTAATTAGGTCACTTACAACTGGAGCCTCAGGTGGTGCTATACGTAAACCTTGGGACAGTATACCCGCAAAATTGGTAGCTCGAGAACCATGCCACAGCAACATACGGTTATTTAGCTCCTTGAATGGTCTGAACATCTTGGATTCACCCTCTCTGACAACTTTAAGAACCTATGACATAAAAATATTTGTACAAAATAATATAGTCAAATGTTCTTGCTTCTTAAGAATTCTCTATTACCATTTATAACCAGATGGATTCAGAGTTCTTAACTTTGGCCAAGAATAAAGGTGCACTCTTGAGATCATCAGGTCATAGTTGTAAATAGAATAGGAAATTACAGACCATGATGAGCAAATAAAATAAAAGAACATCACTTTAGAAAGAAGAGGCAGTTTTGAAGGTAACATTTTTTTTTTAATTACTAAACATTGCAGTTTTAGTATTAATGATTAGAGACATTCTTTTTTGTTTCCAATGTTTTAACAGCAAATTTTCTTAAAAATATTAACAAAAATCTATCTCTCAAGATTGGATTTTTAAAAAGTAACTTTAGTGTATAATTGTGTATAATTTTAAAAAATTGTTTGTGAACTTTTGACTTGATAGAAAATAGTCAAACAAATATACAATGTCACAAATAGCTTGTAAGGGGAGAAAATTTTGATAGTACTTGTGTAAATATTTTTGTTTAAACTAAAACTGTATTTTTGCTACATTATTAGAATAGCAACACTTACATCAAGTATTTTCTATCATTAGAATAGCAGTATATCACATATTTCCTAAACTATTATTAGAACAGCAACATATCATATATTTCCTATACTATTATTAGAACAGCAACATATCACATATTTCCTATACTATTATTAGAACAGCCAGATATCACATATTTCCTATACAATTATTAGAATAGCAACATATCACATATTTCCTATACTATTATTAGAATAGCAACATATCACATATTTCCTATACTATTATTAGTAAAGCAACACTTACATCCATTATTTCCAGGTCATACATATTGTGAGTCGAGGCATGGGTATTTTTGGTGTATGTTTTTAATCTTTCAAATTCATCTGATGCAGGATCTAGTGGCTACAACAGATAAAATGACTTAATGAAAAAGTAGCACACATTTTTACTAACTGTAAACTCATTCACTGCCATGGTAACACTGGAAGACAACTGTAAGAGACACTGACCTCCAACTGACATTTGAGTTTCTTATAATGTGCTGTGATAGGATCTTCTCCTTCATCCCCACCTTTCAACAAAGAGTATGCAACTTCAATCTCAAGCAAGTTGTCCAACATGTCTGTCTTTTGCTAGAAAACAAGAGAATTGATGATTAATGTTACGTGCTAGTCAAGTTACTATAAATGTCAAGTGTCTGCATTAATTTAATTTAATCTATTTAATTGTTTGGTTTTTCTATGAATATGTTTACCTTAATAATTTCTGAAGTGTCTAACAGAGGTGGTTTCTTCAAACCAAAGTCATGTGGAACACTTGTGTAGAATCTGTTAGTAGCATCAACAAATTGTGACTGAGACCCTTTAGTTTCAATTAGCTGGATGTTTATAGAAAAATCTCATGTTAAAAAGATGTTAATTTCAACAAACAAAAGTTGGAGGTTTAAGAAGTATAACAAGGCTATGAAATAAACTGAACTTTTCAAGCAAAAACAAAAAATAAATATCACATCCTAAAATTACCTTTTGTAACTCAGTTAAAATAGAGTATGCTGACTGGATCTGTCTCTTGGAAAGTTTGCCAAGGGGCATTTTTTTCATATCAATCTTTAAATTAAAAAATAGTCTTTTAGTTAAACAAAAAAAATATTTTTATTAGAAAAATAATGTTTAGAAATTATAATTGTTTTTATAAAGTAAATTTTGACATTTACCTCAAACTCCATCATGGCTTTGATCATACTTTCCACATCAAAGATCATGCATATTAAGTTCTGTACACTTTTGGGTAGAGTTGAGTTAGATGTAGCTAAATCCAGTTTTTTAATATTCTCCTCATCCTAGAATATCAGGTCATTTTTTTCATTTTGAGTGAAAACCAAGAACTATTTCTAAATCCTAAGTGTTGTGAATGCATTCTAAGTAACAGTGTGTAATGAAGGAGTTGTATCACTTTATGTGCATAGCCTTTAGGTGAAGGGGCAACAGGGTGCTAATACTTAGTGACAATATAGCATGAGATAATATAAGAGAGATAGCCTCACCTGTCCATAGTCTATTTCCAGAGGATAAAACTTGTTTGGCATTTTTAAAAATGTTTTTCTGTTCTCCCATTCATTGCCAGTCTTGTCAATGTAGAGCTCTTTAAACTTTTCCAAGGCAAATTTTTTGGTGCTGAACTTTTCTAATTTGTTGCCTCCTATAGTTGTTCCAACTCTTCCCCAAGCACGAAACACCCACCACCTGAAACACAGTGGACATGAAGCATTGACTAGCAGCAGTGATACAGTCCTATCAACAGTGTGGTAGAACCAATAGCAGTAGTGATACAGTGTTATCAACAGTGTTGTAGAACCAATAGCAGTAGTGATATAGTTTTATCAAAAAGTGTTGTAGAACCAATAGCAGTAGTGATACAGTTTTATCAACAGTGTTGTAGAACCAATAGCAGTAGTGATAAAGTTTTATCAACAGTGTTGTAAAACCAAAAGCAGTAGTGATACAGTCTTATCAACAGTGTTGTAGAACCAATAGCAGTAGTGATATAGTTTTATCAACAGTGTTGTAGAACCAATAGCAGTAGTGATACAGTCTTATCAACAGTGTTGTAGAACCAATAGCAGTAGTGATATAGTTTTATCAACAGTGTTGTAGAACCAATAGCAGTAGTGATACAGTTTTATCAACAGTGTTGTAGAACCAAAATGCAGTAGTGATACAGTCTTATCAACAGTGTTGTAGAACCAATAGCACTAGTGATACAGTTTTATCAATAGTGTTGTAGAACCAATAGCAGTAGTGATACAGTCTTATCAACAGTGTTGTAGAACCAATAGCAGTAGTGATACAGTTTTATCAACAGTGTTGTAGAACCAAAATGCAGTAGTGATACAGTCTTATCAACAGTGTTGTAGAACCAATAGCAATAGTGATACAGTTTTATCAACAGTGTTGTTGAACCAAAATGCAGTAGTGATACAGTTTTATCAATAGTGTTGTAGAACCAATAGCAGTAGTGATACAGTCTTATCAACAGTGTTGTAGAACCAATAGCAGTAGTGATACAGTTCCATCAACAGTGTTGTAGAACCAATAGCAGTAGTGATACAGTTTTATCAACAGTGTTGTAGAACCAAAATGCAGTAGTGATACAGTCTTATCAACAGTGTTGTAGAACCAATAGCAATAGTGATACAGTTTTATCAACAGTGTTGTTGAACCAAAATGCAGTAGTGATACAGTTTTATCAACAGTGTTGTTGAACCAAAATGCAGTAGTGATACAGTCTTATCAAGTGTTGTAGAACCAATAGCAGTAGTGATACAGTCTTATCAACAGTGTTGTAGAACCAATAGCAGTAGTGATACAGTTCCATCAACAGTGTTGTAGAAACTAATGGCAGTAGTGATACAGTCCTATCAACAGTGTTGTAGAACCAATAGCAGTAGTGATACAGTTCCATCAACAGTGTTGTAGAAACTAATGGCAGTAGTGATACAGTCCTATCAACAGTGTTGTAAAATCAATGGATACTGCTGAGGGAGTATGTATTTTACTGTGAGCTTTTTGTAATTGCTGTGGGTCCTTGTACAGTGTTAAAATGATGTAGACCTACCTTCAGTACTTAAGATAGATAGGTTGTCTATTTTAAGTGATATACAGTGCTGGGAACAGAAATTTTAACCCCCCCTCCCTGTTTTAAACTGGCCTGTCGCGGCGACTTAAAAAAGATGTTACTGAATTTTGTTTAATTATGTAGAATCATTTTATTTAATATTTTCTTTAATTAATGTTGTATTACATAATTATTACAGTGTATAAGCTTTACTGCACACATGCACACAAAATGCATGCAAGGCACTATTGTTTGAGATGAGAGGAGAAAGCTTTTTGCAGAGATGCTTTATATCTGGGTCCAGGCAGTCTGAGCATTCTATAATAGATAACTGCTTTACTGGTACTGTAACAACTTCTCTCTCAAACAACTATAAAGAGTAAATGTGTTTGAAAATCAAAACATGCTTGAGTTTTGAAAATACTTCTAAAGTATGTTTCACAGATTATTCAATTTTGTACAGGAGAAACTGTTTATCAAACTTTGCACATGAAGTCCACCAAAAATGCTTTGAAAAGCAAATGAGAGAAAGCAGCTGAATCTCTGCTGAGTTCTTAAGCAAGACAAGCAAGAACAACCAGATGAGGAGCAGTGCTTAGAGGAAGAGAATGTTAAGCAATAAAACTGCATATTGAGGTTTCCTTATGTGACTCTTTTTCATGCTGATACTTGTTGTTTACAAGAAGTGAATCTCTACCACACTGGGCTTTTAACGCATCAGTTTTTTAAAATTATTTATTAAATGTAGAAAAAACTTTAATATATATTTCTCACTATAGTATAGATCTAGATCTATCTATAATCTAGACCTACTTAAATCTAATAACTTGGATCTACATCTCTAGTGACTCTAGATTCAATATATTATTATTAGATTTATATTCTATCAGACTTATACTCAGTAACTCACTAAAGTAATGTAAAGTAGGCCTACATCTATTAAATCTATATAGATGGCCGGTAGGTAGGTCTACTAGATCTAGATCTTATAATAGTTCTAGACGTCTAAATTTAATACCATTTCAACTCATGAAAGTGGGCAGGCAGGGTTCAAATTAGAAAAATCTAGGGGCCATCCTATCAACAGAGCAAAAATTAATAGCGCATAGCGGCCGGGCATCATGATACTCTATGATACTTTTCTGAACTTTTCAAAAGCTGGCAAACAGCCATTGACATCTAGACACTCTAGATCTAGATCAAAAGTATTCAAATTAAAGAAACTAGACATCTTATCTAGAATATATCTATCTAAACTGATTCAAACCACTCTAGTAACTCTAGTCTAGAGTTATAAGACACAAGACCGGATGTGCACATGTTCAAGACAAATCAAAAATCTTATTTTACATTCTTCCTAAAATGGTAAAATAATAAAATCAGATTTTTTTGTCATTTATGAAAATAATTATTTTTTTTTAAATGTCAGAAAAATTTCTGATTTTTTTGCAAGATAATTCTCATCACTGTATACACCTACAAACCTAAATCTTGATTATTAAAACCCTATTTACTAATGAAAAAAATATAAAAAAAAAAAAATAACTATAAACAAACCTATTTTCTGAATCACTTTCCAATGCCTGTAATTTGTAGAAAGAATTTGTTCCCCTTGCAATGTCTACCAGGCCCAGTACTGCTGTTAGAGGTTCTCCTTGTTCTTTAATAACATGAGCTACTTCAGCTAATTCTAGAGAAGAACAAATGAGCAGAGGATGGAAGATTGTTTTTTTTTTTGTTTTTAGAGATGCCACAATTTTAGAAATAGAAAGCTAAAAACCAACCAGAATCAGGATCAACAGCTGCTCCGCCTTTGACTGTCATTTTAACTTTGGCTGGGACACTTTTGGTATATTTTGCCTCTAGCAGCAGAAAGAAAAATGTAGAAATAGATTTCCATAAATTTGAAAATATATTTTCCTATATTCACAATAAAACAAGCAATGAAATAAACAACAAATATGCCAAAAAAATATTATTTGACAAAAAAAAATCCTTACAAACTAACATTTAAATAAACAAAGTTATATGCAAGAAAAAAATATCAGTTCATCTAACAGAAAAAAAAATGCTTGGAAGGTGACCTCATTTTAAGTCACATTTCAATTGAGCATAACTAAAGTGCAATACAATGTCAATACAATTGTGAAAAGTGAACTATAAAGAATGCAGCCTTGAAATATGCTGACATTCATTTCTACAAGAATAGAATGATCAAAATGTGTGCTCCGTATCTGTCCTCAAAGAGGTCTTGTAAAACAGTGAGGTCACCAGAAAGCAACATATTCTTTAGGAAGATCAAGTGAGTGTCAAGTCAAACTTAGAGTGCATGACACAGTATCTTTACTTCCATGTGTGTAGCCTACAGACAGAGACATTGCATTACCTTCTCTTGCAGACATGCCACTCTTAGGAGCACTCTTCAGCTGGCTAACACGTAACTGCACCTGAGAAATAAAAATTGTTTAGCTTTAATTTCATTTGAGACCAAAAAAAACCAAGGGTCCAAGGTATAGCTACATCAAACCCTGACTGGCCATTAATTTCATGTGGCTTACTAGTTCATGCCTGTTAAGAAAGTTTTCCTCGGAGATTCAAAAGCAGGAGATGCTGTGGAGTTTAGTCAGGCAGCAAGGGTGTCATGTGAACAGCTGACTACTTTTGCTCTTGACACTAATATTAGTGGAGGTGAAACTATAGAAGCTGGTGATGAGTCTTTCGAAGATAAATGACTTTCATGGAGTACAGACCACTATATTTGATAGCGCCATCCTGCAGCAAGTCTCTTTTTTTATTGTTGTTATTCATCAACCCCAACTTTTCCCAGGATGTTTCCACAATGTAAGCTACTGACAACGCAACCAGCATTACAGTTCAGGTTTAGGTGGTACAAGGTTTTGAGACCACCATTTCCAATGGACCAAGGCCCATGTGACTTTTGTTTTCAAAGCTGAAAGAAACACTGAAAAATCTTGATGAGCATGAGGATGATGTTACAACAATTAAGCCCATTTCAAAAAGTACATGCTCTACTAAACTTCATTATCTGCATTGGTCATCCCTTCTAAATTTAACCTGTGCTTTTTTCATTAGGAGTGTATCATAAATGCCAGGAGAATACATTTCTGAAGCTCAGAATGCAGGAAAATACTTTCCATGTCCCCCCCCCCCCCCCCAATCCAATAGCAGGCTTTAAAAAAAAAGGGGGGGGGGGGGGGGGTTAGAGGGTATAAACATTTTGGGGGGCATCCCAAGAAAAAGTTGGACTACTGGTATAAGCTTTGTAACAGATTACTAAGAGTAACCAATAGTTCCTCAATATTAGTACTCACATTAGAGCCCCAGGGTGCAATGCTGCACTTTTTAATGGCTTCAACCAAATCTCCTCCAGTACAAGCTGACAAGAACTCTTCACTCACAACAGGAATATCATTCAATTTGGCTCTATTCATATGTTTTGTCTTGCTTTCAACTTCCTCTGTGAAATACATAGTGCAGTGAGTAAGTAGTACACTAACTTGACAAATCATTTGTAGCCTCATACAAACACAAAGAACTAAACATGGAATGTAAGTAGACACAACTTAACTAACTTGTTATGTTTTCACTTACACTGACTTCTAGAATACTTTGAAGAATAATTTGAATAAATATTAAATGAAAATCTAATTAAAGAAATGTTAAGAATGAAAAAAAAAAGTTACATATCACCCTGAGCCTTTGAAATTATTTTTCATTTAATTAAGGAGAATGATGTATCAAATAAAGCTTAGTTTTAGTTAAAGAAAAATTATAAAGTGAACTGGTCTGACAGTGTTATAAAAGTATTGTATATTACAGTAAAACAATGCATAAATTAAAAACTTGCAAATTTAAGTTGAAAATTAGTGGACATTTCCCAAAATGCACCACAAATGAAGAGAATGTAATTAAATAGTAGTTTGACCCATTAATTCCTATTTTCAATTTTAAGCACTCCTGTATCACTACTAAGCAAAGAGATATAACTCTAAAACATGTTTGTGTTGTTTTTCTTTTAAAATTATATTAAAAAAAAATTAAAAAACATGAAAAATAAAACATGTCTAGTCTCAAAATATAAATTCTCAAACAGAAAAAAAACTTAAACATTCTTTTTTCTAAAGTCGACCTAACACATTGGTACTTTGATTTGAACAAAAAGAGATATACATATGCGATTGTGATTTTTTTAAAAAGTGCTTCCTTCTCATTTTGAACAAGACCAGAAGAGTTCTTATACAAAACATTTTTAATATGAGTAACTTCCTATTGCTCAGTACAACAGTAAAAGTTAAACATAAAAACTATGACAATAGGAGCTAATAAGTTATGGAAAAATTATGGTGAGTTGGTCTCCAATTTATATGGTGATAAAAATATGTAAATTTATTCTACTTCTGGTCTGTTCATTTGTTTTCTTCAATGTTAAAATCTTTCTGATTGATTGTGAATGAAAATATTTACACAGCACAGTGAGATGTTTAGTTTACAGAACAGTTCAATACATACACATACATTCATTGATATATAAGAGTAAAGTACTTGTGACCTTTTTCCTTTTGTTTCTTTATGAAAAAGAATAAAATGTCTATAAAAAAAAAAATTAAAAAAAAAGTTACCTTTACAGCTAATGATAACTACTGTTCGACTATCTACTTTCTTAACAATGCCTCCTAAGTCAGTAATTTCTTTGATTATTTCTGGTTGTTTTTTTGATAGTCTTCCTCTAACAGCAAGTCTGAGATCTTTGAGCGGTTTGCTTGTACCTCTGAAAAAAAAAAACAAGAAGACCTACACTACATTTTAGAAACCAATATTCAAAATGACTTATATCTCTATATTAATTGGTTTTTGCAAAGCTACAATATTGAGATTGCTCTTTTTTATTTTATTTTTTTTATTTCCAATACATTTGTTTTTGTCTTTCTGAAAATGACAATCTAAGATCAAAGTGACACAGTACAGTAATTTCAATTTTACATCCACAGGGGGAAACTCAAACAGGTCAATGGCTGAGCGTTATATTTTATCCTGTTTCATAGCGTTTGTATTGTTTATGTGTTATAAATGGATAATGTTTTATTTAATAAGATCAATAGAATCTAGGTCTAAACCATTAAAACAAGCAAGTCTAGATGTGTAGAATTTTTTAATTATTATAGACATAATTCTGTATACTAACAAACATGGGAAAGGCTTCAGCAGTTAACCCTGAGAATAGAACAGGTGCCAGTGATCTTCCCTGGACAGTTTACAGCGCACAGTACTGCCCACTGTGATGTTGATACCAAAAAGATACAATAGAGAGAAGAGATTTGTAAAGTGTGATCAAATAAAAATGACATAATCATTAAGCAGGGTTGCCACACTCAAGACATAAAATTAACAGAAAAATTCCTGCTTGTCTTTTTTTTTTAATTGCAAAGAAATATGTATTTCATTAAATGTTGCAATCCTGCATTGGCAGTCATACAAGCTGATTTTTGTCAAGAATCAGTAGCACTTGATGAGCAATCCTAAAAATCATGTTTTTCCTAATTGAGAAATATATTGCTAGAAATACCAGGTATATAAAGTCCACTTCACTATAAAAATAAAATAGAATAGAAGGAAATATACCAAAGTGTGTCTTTTAGGTAGAGGAATTGATAAATAAATAATATGAAATAATAGGGGAGACAAGCAGGTTAGGAGACATCCAATGGAGTATTTTAAATATCATAGGTTATCAGAGATGTGCTCAATGGAGGTGGGGAATGGTTAAATAAAGCATAAAAATATGGAGTGGAGTGTGACATACAAGCCTGAACATTTACATCAACAAAGTATTGATACACTATATAAATTCTAAACACAGTTTAGGAGATACTGCCTTATTATTTGATAAACTTGTAATGCAATTAAAAATGTATTGTTTGTTTACTTTAGTAATGTACAACCTTTAGGGTTGCATGCTCTGGTGCTATCTCTTTTGTGGACCTGTGGATGGAAAGATTTTAAATTGACTTGATACACTTACACGCCATCTACAGAGTCTACAGACGAGCTGACAACACCAGACTTCGCCCTGACTGTCACTACAGGAAATAATCTTTCTCTCTTGACAAATCGATAGCACTTTCTGAAATATAAACAGCATAATTATATGTAGATGCAGACATGCCTACGCCCAAGACCCAGAATGTGGAACACTCAGGTTGAAAATGTGGAATTTTGGGCCCCAATGTGGAACATAAAGGCGTTTATGTTTGTCAGCCATACTGTACGCAATATAAATAAAACTTCAATTATATTACTTTAATAACAATACTAGTTTGCTTCTTATAAATTAGATGTAAATAGTATAATATAATTAAAAGTAAGAAAACCTTTTATTCATAATTATGTCCTTTGTTTGAAATCAATAGTTCTAACTCCTATGTGATTATTCTAGATCTACTTGATTATCTATCCTTTTCTAGGGCTCTACTCTAGTCACTCTAGAAGTTGTCTCTAGTGCTAGATCTAAAATAATTTAAGAGTCTGTCTAGGACTAGACCTACATCTAATAAGTCCTCTAAGTCTAAGAACACAGATTATAATAATTATATTATAGATCTAAATATTTATGTCTAGATCTATGGACTTATTGAAAACTAAATTTACTACATATGATAATGATACATAGAAATCTAGAGATCTATCACCTTCTAAGTCCATTTCTTGAGATACTAAGATAGATCTAGTAGATACTAATTTAGACTATGTAATAAGTAGATTTAGATCTTATTTAGATCTAGGCCTTAGCCTTACTGTGTCTAAGTTAATTAATTACTTTTAGATCTAGATCTCTAATAACCTATTTGAAAAAAAATCCTTTTCTTAGAATAGAAACCTAAGAAACCAGTTGAGTTAGTCACGTTAGTGTTAGAATAGCGCCTTTGTCGGGAAAAGAATAGGATTTGAATGGAAAATTAGGCTTATTAGCACTTACTAGATTCTAAGAATAGATCTAGTATCTAGACCTAGAGTACTAGATCTAGATGTAGATCTAGATCTAGCTCAACCATATCTTCGTAAATTTAGGACACACAGGGTCCGGGAGGAGATGAAATGTAAACAATAAACACAGACCTAGATATATTTTATTTTGCATTCAGTATTTTCATTTCGCATTATTAATAAATAATGAAAAATCCGAGATTTTTTGTGTGTCGGAATTCAGACTTGGCGGAACAAAAAATCGTGAATGCGGAACGGCGGGACATGTGAGCTTTTTTGATGCTTTTGCGGAACGGTTCCACATAATGCGGGACTAAGCATGTCTGTAGATGGCATTGTTCTGATGGCCAATAATTAGACCAAAAGAAATTTTAAAATATGTGAACCATCTGCAGCTACAACTTAATTTTCTAACTAGTTGAATCAAACATTCAAAAGTTTTACAAATGTTAAACATCAAAGACTCCATGGAAAGATCAGGAAGTTAAATCAACATGTTTTGGAAGAAAAATAATAATAATAAAACTTACAGGAAATGTACATCATGAAATTCTTTAGGTATTTTAAAAGCTTTCCTCTTGGGTGCCTTTGTGATGTTCATACATTTTGTCCATTCAGTCAGATTGCCTGTACAGGCATAGCCTTCAGACCTACCAATATAAAACACCAATGAATAAGACAAAAGGAACTAATAGTTATGCATTTAAACAAAGTCATTAATGACATCAATATAAAAGTAATGTAATTTTAAAGTAAGTCAGTGTGAAAGCTGTTTAAACTAAGTCATATGAAGTTAGTCATCAACACTAGTGTGAAAGCTGTTTAAACTAAGTCATGTGAAGTAAGTCATCAAGTCTAGTGTGAAAGCTGTTTAAACTAAGTCATATGAAGTTAGTCATATAAGTCTAGTGTGAAAGCTGTGATAAATGTCAAGATGGATATAATTAAAATAACTGCTTGTCAAAATTCAGACAAAACATCACAAATATAAAACTAAAACAATGTGTGACTTACGTATAATATAATTGTCCCTGCTTACATTCTGTGCACTTTTCAAGGGCTCCAAAAACTAGGCAGTCAGCCGTTGCATCCAGAATCTGAAAGAAGTTTCAACAAAAATATTGAACTTTTTTTTCCCATTTAATAATAATAGTGCAAAAATAATTACCATACCTATAAAATAACTTTACAAACTAAGATCATACTAAAGATCCCAATAAAATATTACAAAACAAATCCATATATTGTCACATATGTTTTAGTCTATAGCATGAGTTTACCTACTTTACTCTCTCCTGATGGAATGTCTTGATTATTTAGTTCCAACATTAGCTTCATGGCAGCATTAGAAACTTCTTTAGAAAGATTGTCTCTTGTTTCCCAAAGAATTTTATTTTGCACCTTAAGTTAAGAAAACAAAAATTAAAAAGGAATTCTATGTATGAAATTAATTTTTACAGAAGAATAATCTTTAATGAATAAAAAAATGATGTATGTCAAATTCAGAATTTTCATACCACTGCTATTTGTCTAAATGGTTTCCAAGTCTTTTTTTTTTTTAAAAATACAACACATTAACATGACAATTAGTACATTCAAATGACATAAATCCCTACCATAAGAGCTTTTTCTTCTTCTGTCTCTTCTTTTTTTGCCTTTTTCTTTTCTTGCTTTTCAGGTTGAGATTCAGCTTTACGCTTGGAACTGAGAATAAAGACAAAGTTTCAATGTCAATACATTTATTTATTCACTGCACTTAATTAGTTCTTTTTTTCAGTATTCTATAAGTTATATTTATAGCTTGTTTCTTTTAAAAGAAAACATTGTTGTATATTTAAACATAATAAGATGACTTCGGTACAGTATGACAGATGAAATAAAAAAAAAACAACAGCAGGACAAGAAAAACAATATAAACTTTAATCCTATGTTCTGAAATATATCTGTCTATGTCTCAAGAGATTAAATATATATGTACAAAAAAAAAAAAAAAAAAAAAAAGTATAATTTAAGCAAAACCAAAAAAGATGTATAAATACATAGACAATTCCATCTACCATCTATTCAAACCACTATTCGGAAAGTGACAGTTCATTGGATCTAATAACTTACGGTGTCTTAGTCTTTGCCCCTGGTCCAAGCTTGGATAGCAACAACTGTTTATCTTCTGGTTTTAGCTTTGCAAATCCTTTGATCCTTTAAAAAGAAAAAAAACAAAAAAACTCAAAATCGGCCCCCGAAGTGGTCCACTCAGGCAAGTAAAAAGGAAGATTAAAATATTTTCGGAAAGAATATCAGAAACTATGCTACCCTATCTCTGTCAACACAAAAAGAAGAGAAGTGCGCAGGTATGAAGTGTTGACGATACTGTTGTATTGTTAATTCCACTGACAAAAAGATAGCACAGGACACAGAGATTTATTAATTTTATTATTATTACATATGTATTCAATGAGCTGATAGTTGTAAAGAAATAGTTGAATGTGAACCTGACATAATTGATGCTTATTAATGGTTATCTAATCGATTTCATTGTTTTGTAAGACTAAGACTAGGACAAGACTGCTTTATTGATCATTATGGAAATTTGTTGTGATTACAAAAACTCTTTTCTCATATAAAGACAACACAACAGAAACATACACATAAATAGAGCAGACACAACAAAAAGAAAAGGGACGATCTCTCATTCAAAGCCCTGACAAAGAAACTTTTCCTTTTAGTTTTATGGCATTGGGGTATTGCACTTCATGTGTATAACATGAATCAGTACTTATTATTTGTTGTTTTAAATTATATCTGATACACATAGGCATACAAAATAGATTTTTTCTCTTTTAAAAAAAAACATTTTGTTTCAAATAGTAGATATTATGACAGAAAGTAATTAATTTAGTAATAAAAAATTTTTTTAATCTAAATTCGTTGGCATAAATGTGTTCAAAATATGCTAAATTAAATAGTCACCTCCCTTACTAAATAGTCTCCTGTGTTTTTTAAAAATAGTGAATAGTTGTAAAAATGGTGTATTTTTGTGAAAAAAAAAAATACTTGCATAGTTGATTTTAAAAATATTTTTTTAACTTTCAGAAAAGAAAAAAGTAGCCATTGCATCAGAACTTCGAAAGATCTAAAATATCATGATATCAGATTCTCAATACCTTTTCAAGTTTTTTAGATCTAAATAGGACGGATGGACAGACAAACCAAACAAAACCAATAGCGGCTATTCCCCTTTTAGGAGCCGCTAAATAGAACTAAAGTACTTGTAAAGATAACCATAAAAAATGACTTGATTCAAAATATTAAAAAATCTAATTAGATTTGAAAGCTTGATTATTTCTACTCTTTAATAATAACATATGGGTTTGTCCTTAGTCAAATTGAGGGTAGGATAGATTTAACAAATGTAGTAAATTTTTAAGTGTTTTACAAAGATTAAATAGTGCACTTCTATAGAACTAGTACAGTAGAACAACCATTATCACGATTGATTGGGAAGGGGGTCTGTCTGAATAACCGAATGCGGAATATAAACGATCCATTTCACCAACGAAGTAAATAAAAATTCACATAGGAGTATCGCACAGCATGCCAACATAAAATTCAAGTAAAATATAGAGGGAAACAAAGTGTTATACATAGTAGCCTACATCAAGAGAAATAATCGCTGATCTTTCACCTCAAATTAGCAAGATGATTTAGAACAAAAAACAACAGTCCGGATATTTGAAGTTCTACTGTACACGGAATTAAGAAACTAAACCTTTGAGTCAAGACATAATAAATGTATTTTAGGATATATTACTTACTCAGTTGGACTCATCTCTGAGGTGAAACCAAGTTCCTCTCTATTTTCAACAAAGCAATCCACATGGTGCCATAAATCCTGTGGCCCATACATCACAGCTCTCTGAGATTCAAACTCTTTTTTGCTGACCCTAAGGCTATCCTACAATTATTTAACTTATTAGAAACACTCATTTTTAATACAAGGACATAAAAAAAAAAAGGAGCAAGTATTATTGAAGTACCTTTTTAGCACACTACATTAACATTCAGTGTTTAGTAACTTTTACATAAAATATGACAAATATTAATATGCATTAAAAAAAAAACCTTAGCAATGAAGGAATCACAACCCCTGCACTGACTGCGTCCTGACTTGGCATATTCTGTGGCAAACTCCTCTGCATCATTAGCTGATGTACTATTGCTAGTACCAGCAGCCACTTTATCTGCAGCTCCACCTAGAGTTGAAACAAAAAACTGCATGTCACTGAGCTAAAGGCAGAACTGAAATAAACAACTCTGAATGAAAACATCTTACCTCCACCTATTTTATTCTTGATCTTTTGTTGATCCTCCCATCGCAGGCTATGAAAGTTGTAGATGTCATCAGGGTTTTTACATTTACCTCTAGTCCAGAAACATTCAAAATGAAACCAGTTGGGCACCTGTAAAGCGAACCCAAAAAAAAAAAATCATTTATAAAAATAATGTACCGAAACATCAATTTCAAACTTATTACAAACTGAACATAGAAATAAATGAAATGATCTGAAAGTTCAAAGTTTGGTTTATTGTAAACAATCTAGTCCAAATATTGTGACTGGTAGCCTAATGATTCCTAAATGAGTGCAGTGCACAAAATAAAGTCAATAAACTACCATATGAAGGAAATTTGTTAATATAATAGATTTGTTTCTGACATAAGCTTGAAACTTTAAATTTGTGTCAAAAGTTGGATATTTTGTTTACATGATAGCATTCAGAATCGTGTGTCAGAATTATTCAATATTATATTGAGATTCTCCATTCAATAAAAATATAATTGATCAATAAAATTTAAATATTCTCTGACATTTGCTAATAATTTCTTTCAATGTCATTTCCCTCTCCCCCCAGTGATTATTTAAATAAATGTAAACTTATTTTTAAAATGAATATTAAAATGTGTGTAATATTTTAATGTACTTACTTTTCCATCAAAATGGGGAGACTGAAATAGAAAAAAAAAGGCTAAAATTCAGTACATTAGAAGTAACATTAGCATGGTTTCAACAGTCTCTGTAAGAGATGAGTGACAAGGGAAATAATGTTTATCATTTTATGATATTTATTTTTAGTAGTAAAGCAGGGCATCTAATATATTAATTTACTTTTACACCTAACTTACATGTCAGTAGGCTATTCCTTGCATTATTATTTTATTCTATACTTTTTACAAATCTTTAACTCACTCACTCTTTGTCTTGTATAATGAACATGTTATTTCTCCCACACTCATTCTACTTATAGCTACAAACTCAGTATATATAAAGTTTACAACCAGCCATCACCATAGTAGTTTCTATTACAGTGGGCTGGTTACTATGATGACTACAAATATTTTACAGAAAGCTTCATAATTTAGTATAAAGTGTCGTGAGGAAGGCTTAATCTAACCCACAATGATAACAAAGCAGAGATACCTACATCCCAAAATAATGGAAATGTTTATTCTCAGGTCTAGAAATGTGTATTTTAAGGGGCAAATGTGTATTTCCTAAAATAAATATACTCATGAAAGACTGAAATTCATAAAATCATTCAAGCAAGTTACATAAATGAAATGCAACAATCCAGAAAATTAATACAGCATAAAGTTATAAAACATTCTATAAATTTGTTTTTCCAAATATTCACACACTTAATCTGTCAGATTTTTCTGGAATATGTTAGAATGTTGCTGTTGTTTGTCAGTAGCACTGGCAATGATTAATTTGTAAATATGGTCATAATGCCTCCAGTGTTTTATTCCTGACTCCATAATAACATCAACAGAAGATTCAATCAAAAGAACGGGAATTTTTGTTCAAGGTGAATATCTCCATCTTGGCTGGATCAGTGACCTCCAACTCTTTCAAAATAGTTTTGTTTATATTTATATAGGCAGTTTATTTTTACAAGGTATGCTGACACAGGAAATATTTTATTTTGAAAGAACTTGGCTTTTCTTTCACCTTTCAGACCATTCATTGCAGAGTAAGCACTATTTACAAAAATGTTTTAGATAATCCTGATTAGTCCTATCTAGTCTGCTAATTATATAGATTTACTCTTCAGCTATTGTAAGATAAAGCTATTTAGTCTGGGTTCTGATGCTTTAAGTTGTCTTATAAAACCCTCAAACAGATGTGTTGAAAAAGAACACAAGGAATCAAGAATGGCAGAAATTGCTGCTTCTGAGAAAGTAGTAAAACATTTAGATCCTAGAAATATTAGATCTAAAACATGCATATTTTGGTTTTCATTTGCATACTAAAATATGCAAGATGTGTACTAGAAGGCATCTCTGGCAAAGTCATCATATGGCTATGAGCCTTATCATCAGAATACTAGGTACTAGTTTAAGACACTGAAAATTTTTTATTTGAACACTAACTTTAAGTAGTGTTTCCAACACTCGAATGCACTTAGTGATGACATAGTCTCTAATATTCTATTATAATAATATAATATTACTAAGTAAGAATAAAATAAACAATAATCATAATGAGAGACAATTTAATCATATAATTATTATAATGTCAAAGTACATTTTAAAAATCATTTTTATTAGATTCTAAGTCAACTTACTTTAACTTAGTGACAGTTTAAGTTTAACTTATTTTGATATATATAATTAGTCTATTAGATCTTTAAAGGGAAACCCTGATGGTTTTTCAAAATTGAGTTATATTGACATAAATATGTAAATTCTGCATAAAAAGTTGTATAAGTAAACATTTTACCATTTCTAATTTAAATGCTTAGAAACATTTATATTTAATAAATTAGTCAGTAAATTCTTGACATCTTAAAAAAAATGAGGTTCTTTGAGATTTTGTTTTTAGCTCAATCAAACCTCGCTTCCCTAAACAATACTGAAAGAGAAACTACGTTTAACCAATTGTATCGCTTCATTCTTACAGTAGCTGTTAGGCTTAGTGACAGCCTAGTCCAGAGCTATATATATATATATATAGAGAGAGAGAGATCTAAAAGCATTAGGATAACCAACTCGAGAAGAAAAGTAACATTTTCAACCCCTCCCTGTCCTAAAAAGTAAATAGATCGTGTGTCTAACTGATACTGATTTAATAAACTGGTCAGTATAAAGCTAGTCTAGACTACGTGTAGTCGGTCATGACAATACAACCAAGCGATAGTATTTGTGTATGTTGAATGGTCAGGCGAGAAAATACACTTGCCGTGGTTAGTCAAGCATGTAAATCTACTTTCAGCACGCATTTTTTTCTTTGCTTACAAGATCTATATCTAACTGCATAGACGATAAGTCAATAGATTTAATTAATAGGTTTGTGTGACGTCACATAGAAACAATGTGAAATTCTGATTGTTTTGGATGTGCAGGAAAATTAGATCAGAAAAGCATCAATTACTAAGTTATTATTGCAAATAAAAAAAAGAATAATATATAATATTCATTATCTGTAAATCAAAACAGTAAAACACTTATTTACATATTATATAAAACATTGTCAAAACCACCGGAGTTTCCCTTTAATCTTTAGATTCTTTCTAAGTCTTTATTACTTACTTAGACTTAGTGTCTTGTCATATTTTTACTAAATCTAGAACTAGAATCTTGATCATAGTTTCAAGTATCTCTACTATGATCATGATCATCACGATGATCTAGACCAGGGGTTCTCAACCTGTGAGTCATGACCTCCTTGGGGGTCAATTGATGATTTGCCAGGGGTCGCCTCATCAAAAATAAGGATTGTTATTGTCTATTCTTCTATTGCTGTATGTGTGTGTATTGGGGGGGGGGGGGGGTCGAGGCAGGGTGGGATATTGTAAAAAGGGTCGCCGAGCTTAAAAGGTTGAGAACCGCTGATCTAGACTATTCTAGTCATAGACGTTACTCGTTAGAACTAGTTAGTAATAATAATAATTTAATAAATTTAAATAATATATATTTATATTAAGTTTTAACACCACTAAGTATAGATCTATAGCAATATTTTAAGTTTCAATATTACTGCCTGGTATGGCAATCTGAGCCTTAAAAATAAAAATAAACTTTATAGAATCCTAAATGCTGCTGGTAAAATCATTGGCAAAAGAACAAACCCCATTTTGGCAGTTGTTTGAGACAAACATCTATAAAAAAGCTAACAAGATCCTCAAAATAAAGAATCATCCTTTGTGTCAGGATTTTGTGATTTTACCATCACAAAAGAGATACAAGACACTGATAGCAAAGACAGACACAAACACTCTTTTGTTCCCCTGGCAATCAAATCATTAAATAGGAACAATCTGATATAAACTTTGTCATATGTAAATTATGAGTGAGTCTGGTGTGAATGTACACTTTGGTTTCTTAAAGATAGTTTATTAGTTATGTTTTTTTGTTTGGTGAATAATCATAATCAGATAATGCACAAAGTTTAAGACAAATTTCCATACGGCATACGCCGCTGATACGGACAATTTATAAGTCAATAAGATTATATTGTAATTATTATTAAATCCAACAAGAATGACATTGAATAAATATAATATTCAAATATATATTTCATATTTAATATATCTATATTAACTATATATGTATTTCCTATCATCAATGAATTTATCTTATCTACTTTACCTGAACCATGATAGCAATACGCAATGAATCTTGACTGATTGCCTGCTTGCACTTTTTGCAAGAAGACCTTCCACTTTTAGCATATTCCGCTTGAAAGGGTAAATCGTGATGAGAAGACATTTTAGTCCAAACGATAGATTTAGATTAGATTAAGTCTGGATCATCTGTAGATAGATATAAATAAATAGATCTACACTCCAAGAGAGAATATTCATGCAACG
This sequence comes from Biomphalaria pfeifferi, assembly GCA_030265305.1. NCBI lineage: Eukaryota > Metazoa > Mollusca > Gastropoda > Planorbidae > Biomphalaria > Biomphalaria pfeifferi. The sequence continues at coordinate 246,310 of JASAOG010000058.1, read as the reverse complement.
TGACTTTCGATAGTTTCGCGGTCCTGTTATTGGTATACAATGGTTATTAAACAAACGTTACTCATTTCAGAGAAGAGCTCTAATATTTTTGCTAAATTTGGAATAATCGCGAAGCAAATAAACAAATAATGGTGAAATACATGAAGGGACATAAAAAGTATTTTTAATTTTAGTTATAGATCTATATTCTAAATCCATATATGAATGTTAACCAAATAACGAAGAAATTATTACCAATGTTTAAAGTCTTTAAATAAATAAACAAGAGACATCGTTTCATCTTTAAAGTAATCAGAGTTTAACAATTTAGAATGTATCTATTTTATCTTATGAAATACAGACGTTACTTCAAAAAAGAAGGTGATAACGTCCTATGCATGTTCCTATTTGTATACAGTGTGGGGCGTGAAAGTGTCTAGATCTAGATATGAAAATCTAACAACTCCCGGAACTCCGAGAGGAGTTTACAACAAAATCGACTCAAAACCTTTTTATTTTTAATAAGACATTTTAATACGTCTCCAGTCTCCACTATTCTATTGATTTTCAACATTTTCATGTTAGAGCGGTCGAATTTCTAACGACTGTAGTAGGCTATATGTCGTACAAAAAAAATGTTTCGTTACACGAAGATGATGAAGACTATTAAGCTTGTTACAGACGTAGCCTACGTGCGCAATATGTGCCTTGAATGGGCCTATTCTTATCTTTATCTTATGAAATACAGACGTTACTTAAAAGAAAAAAAAAAGAGGATGATTACGTCCTACGCGTGTTGCTAGGTCAATCTAGTCATGCATGTTAATCAATGACTTAAATTCTGCCAAGTTATTGGTTTTCCTGGCTAACTCAGGCAACCCATTCCATGCTCTAACAGCAATAGGGAAGAAGGGGCATTTGTACAGATTTGTCCTAGCTAATGAAACAAGAAGTGTGCCTTTACCTTTGTGTCTTTTTTATGGGGGTTTGTTTTCGTATTTGAAGATTTTGGTTCAATGTTTTATGTAGGTTTATAATTACTATATTACAATTTGATTCTTCTATGTGAATATTCGTTTGTTATGCATCTCATTGCTCTATTTTGTGTCTGTTCCAGTTTCTTAATGTTTTCTTGAATTGAGGGGTCTCAAACAGAGGACGCATATTCTATTATTGGCCTAACAAACTGGTTTAATAACATTTTAGTTTTATGTTCTTATTCTTTGCATTATAATATTGGTCAGTGCTGCCTCTTTCATTATTCATTATTGATTTAATTTAGAGTTGCCATAAGTTCAGCAAAAGAAGGAATTTTTTTTTAATTTCCCATATTCTGAATTGCATGTTTGACATGAGCAGCCTTGAATATACTACACCACTAATAATGAAAAAAGACACCTTTCTGTCCAGATAATAATTTCAAATAGCAAAACTGGTCACACAACTGTACATCGTTTATTGAACCCATCAATAGCCATGCAAATTTGATACATACATCCTATATGAGTAAATTTGTGTGTTTAAAATAGAAGGGTGTGAAGGTTTCAATTCCATCACTGAATTGTAATTTCAGCAAATAAATTGAGTAAAAGCCTGGCCTTTTCAAACTTTAGGTGAATGCCTGCCTGACAGAGGACAAGTTCTTAAAAAGGAGAACATATCCTAGTTCCTTTTGCTGCACGCCTGGCATCCCTATATTTACATGAGTATGACGAATACGCTATAGAAAATTAAATAAATACAAGTCATAATGATAACAATTCAATTATTGGTAGTTTATTTTGTATAATCAGAAATGTATTTAACATATAATATAATGACATACTGGTTTTGTTCAGTTCGTAGCAATAAATAAGCGTTGTAAAAATAGTTTACGATTTAATAGCAAAAGTATTATTACTTAGGCCTATGAACGAAAATAATTTTACACGGGTTGCCGCATAGTGGTCATTGTTTAAATGGGTGATGGACCAGAAAAGATTTAGAACCGCTGGTCTGGAGGGCGTCACAGGTACAAGCAAGAGAAACACTATTTAACAGAAGTGTCGTATTTTAAATCTGTAATTAACAGTAAGAAGATTTTCTTTGAATCAACGTGGTCCAGAAAAATTGTTTTGTTTTCTGTAATGCTTTAAAATTTCTTTTTTTTTCCCTTCTCACTTTTTGTTTTACTGGAGCGTGCCCGCTAATGTCAGCAAACACATCCCAGCCAGCAAAGCTACCTGTTCAGGCCCGGGCTGAGTTAGGGGCCCGTACGGGGAACCGGATAATCGTGCGGGGCAGTTTTATCATTTCCTACCCCGTCATGCGCCCATTCAAAACCCCCTTTAGATGAATGGGGCCCTTAAGTAGCAGGGGATGGAGAGATTCGCCACATTGCTTCACTGCTGGGCGTCGGCTGGCGGTCTGAATTTTTGCGTAATACAGTTAAGGTCACACCACCTACCCCCTTCTCGTCCTATTGGCAACGAGAGCCCTCCCCGCCTCGCTCTTATCTCGGACTAGACCGTCGGCCAGGAAACTCGTTGCGTAATGAAATTCAAGGGGTGACAAAAAAAAAAGAGCTCGCTATAATTGGTTCGGATAGTCTCCCATTTCATTATAAACACACAATAACAACTCATCAAACGTTTTGTTATTTTTTTTTTTTAATTTTTATTGCTTCGTTTTTTTTTGTTGTTGTTGTTTTTTTACATTAAAATATTTATTAAAATATACATTTAAATAGCTATATATAGCTATGAAATAAAAACAAGTGTTTTATTGTTATACAATATAGAAGGACGATTCTTATGATATAATATTTTATTTACATATTTAATAAAACTATATTTTTGATATTTTAAATTTATCATAAACATTTTTTACGAGCAATATAAAAACTGATGTAAACGCTGCAAACAATAACTGTACCCTGATAGCAAAAAATTTTGGGCCCGGTACCCAACTGGGCTCCAATTGTGGGATGAACGGCCCTTAGGACTGAGTCTGGGCTCAGTCAGTGGGCCCAGAAAATCCCCTTGTGAAATCCGTGTGGGACCAGTAAGGGGAAGGACTTGTGGGCCACAACAGGGCCATAGATACTTGGCCCTTTGGGGGGGAATTAATAAAAGCCCAAATGGGGCACTTAAGGGTCGAGTCTGGGCGAAATCAGAAAGCCAAAATGACGCCCTGGTGGAAACCTCATGGGACCTGTACGGGGAAAACATTGAGGGGCCTGAAAGGGCTAAACACATGTGCCCCATTAGGGGGATGAACGTTTGCCCAAACGGGGGCCCTTAGGGCTGAGTCTGGGCTCATTTCGGGGGACAAGATGAAGCCCTAATGGGCCAGTACGGGGAAAACATTGAGGGGCCTGAAAGGGCTAAACACATGTGCCCCATTTGGGGGATGAACGTTGGCCCAAACGGGTGCCCTTAGGACTGTGTCTGGGTTCAGTTAGGGGGCTCAGACGATGCCCTGATGGGGCCTGTATGGGACAAGCAATGAGGGGCCTGAAAGGGCTAAACACATGGGCCCCATTTGGGGGATGGACGTTGGCCCAAACGGGTGCCCCTAGGGCTGATTCTGGGCTCAGTTAGGGGGCCCAGATGAAGCTCTGATGGGGCCTGTATGGGACAAGCAATGAGGGGCCTGAAAGGGCTAAACACATGGGCCCCATTTGGGGGATGAACGTTGGCCCAAACGGGTGCCCTTAGGGCTGAGTCTGGGTTCAGTTGGCCGCTAGTTTCTCTCTCCCTATGTTTTACTTCATTTTAAGCGGCCCCCCGAAAGGTGGAAAAGACGCTATTAGTTTTGTGCGAAATGTCTGTCCGTCTGTCCCGTTTAGATCTCCTAAACTAGAAAAGATATTGAAAATCCGACATCACAATATTTTAGACCATTCAAAGTTCTGATGCAACGGCTACTTTTTTTTTTCTGGAAGCGAAAAAATCTAATTTAAAATCAGTTATGCAAGCAGTTTTTAAAGAGAAAAAGCTAATTAGTATGCATTATAAGGTAGACCTAAATTAACACGAATAGTAATTTTGTAAACGTCATTTTCATGCACTTTTTTTATTGTTTGCGAAGATGTTTTTTATTGTTTTTTTTTTAGCATTCGAATAAGATTGATTCTGTGAATTACTTGTGTTTCTGTGGGGTTTTTTTTTGTGATTCTGTGTGTGAGCAGGTCAGGCAGGCGCGAGTGGGAGAGACCTATTCTCTGCTCAACATTAAATTTTATTACAGTAGGCAGATGTTTGCATTACTGGGTGGGCTCAATCTGTGCACCTCGGTATGGTGACCAAGGGGCTGGAGTCGCCTAAGTAACCAGACATACTAATTATACTAACCTAAACTAAATGAAAACAAGATAACAAACTTTAGTTTAGGATAAATAAACAAAACGGAACTTTATTGACAGACTAAAATATAAATCAATAATAAAATATATATACACTACAATGGAAACAACTAATACTAACTAAAACCCTCTGAATCTACGCCACTAAAAACTAACCAAACCAACTATCTAACACAAACTGATCAAAACAACTATCTAACTAAAGAGAACTAAATCACTTCCAGACAACTACTATACAAGACCTAGATCTACACAAAGACACTACAATAAACTAGTCTAGATCTACAATATTCTACTACTACAACCAACTCATAACTAAAACTAAAACAAGAACACCTTAGTCTTAGTACCTTGATATTAGCATTCCCTAAGAACAGAAACAGACTATAACTTATAACTAAGTTTACTAATCTAAGCCACTAAGGCTACACTACAAAACAAAATAACACTAGATTCTAGATCTACAGCAAGAGTAATAGCAGTTATAATTAGCAGTGTAATTGCAGCAGCTAAAAGCAGCAGAGTAATACTCAATAGCAGCAGCTAAAAGCAGTAACAATAGCAGGCCGTCCCAGGTACAGAATAATAAAATAATTAGACGACAGACCACAAAGATCTTCAGCTGTCACACAGACAGATATGGTACTGACCACTGGTCAAATGTACACTCAACTGTTTTAAGACAGCATGTAGTACATCACTTTTATACTATCCCGCACTAACCTATATAAATAGGCGGAATTACAACTATAAAATCTGACACTAACCTATAAAAATAAAATATATAAAAATAGATCTAACCTATGTGAGCTGGCGCTCCTAGATCTAATTTTTGACCTAATTTTATCTAATTTATATTATTTATATAGGCCAGGGCTATGATGTTTGTAATTCAGTGTCCTTTTTTAATTTTTATAGTTCAGTGCTGTGTATTTTGTAGTTTCCGCTATTTATAACTTTCTGCTAGTTTTAGTCTTTTCTGTTATTTGTGTTTTACTCGTAGAGGAAAAGTAGTTTTTAAAATAGTTAACTAGCCTTAGAGCTGTGGATGTTATTTTCTATTTTTTTTTTTGTCCCTGGTTAGTTCTGCTTATTTTTGTCTTTGGCATTGGATTGGTTGTTATTTTTTTTATATCAGTTTATGTGTAGGTCTGTAAACGGTATAGAGCCCCCATATGAATTTAGAATAGAAATAACTTTTTATCTTCCTTTTTGTATTTTTATAAATTTAAATTTTAAGATTCTCTTTTTAATGCTGTTTAATTTGGTATATAATGTTGTGTAGTCCGTGTCTTTAGTAATTTGCTAGATTTTATTGTTGTGTACGGCTAGGTACAAGTTAGGGGAAATAGGTAGTCCAGTTTAGTTTTAGATAATTAGCCTGTCGTCATGCTCTCCGATATGTTCGCGCTGACCAGTTATAGCTAGCTCCGGAACCACGTTGAGCTCTCTTTTGTCTTGACCAGTGGTCAGTGCTGACAGTGGTGCCTGTATTAAGTTATTTTTGTGTAGTGTAATTTCAGCTGGGACCGCCTGTAAGTTGGAAAATGTTTTTATTTTTGCTTTCTTTCGTTTGTATTTGTATTGATTGTTTCTGCATCTATTGCTATAGTCTAGATGCAGACTGATTAGTGTAGTGGCATCACTGGCTAGTTAATTAGCCATGATTACCTCTGATTGAACCGGAAGTTCTGTAGACTTGGGTAGCGTCACCCCCTTAATGCTTTTTGCTTTCCTATACTATGTCTATTTGCAAATATTTTATTATTTTATGTTTCCTATGTATTTTTATGAATATTTTATCGTTAGGATAACCACTCTATTTAAGTTGGCATTTTGTAAAAGATGGCTGCGGCCTAAGCATCGCTGTCATGGCGGCTTGTTTAGTCTTATCTACTATTATCTAGATCTAGCTTATGTTTATTCTAGTCTAGCCTGACCTGTGTTGGTTGTGGCTGGGACTTTAATAACTCAGGTATTGCTTTTATTAGCTACATGTAGGTAATTGAAATTACCTCGTGCTTGTATTATGTGTATGCACTAACTAGGTCTAGACCAGTCCAGTCTAATATATGTGTTATAGTCCATTTTTTTTTTTTTTTTTTAATATTGTCTTATGTTTGTTTATATTTGTAATTGCAGGCTATAATTCCTGCCTTACGGCCTAACTGTCTACCGCAGTTATTACTGCCTAACTGTCTGCTGTAGTTCTGCTTTACTGCTGCTAGTAGCTTACTGTTTAGGTTATTTGATGGTCGGTTTAGTTAGTAATAGTTGTAGATTTAGCAACATAGATCCAGAGGCGGCAGAGGGTTTTGGTTAGTGGAGTTGTTAAGTTCAGTAGGGTTGATTAATTATTTAGTAGTGCGTATATTTAGTTTTTGTTTATTTCTAAGTTTATTTTCATTTTTGTATTCACCTATATTTTTATTGCTTTGTAAGTTGGTTGTAAATAAAGTGTATATAAGTTTGCTTTATAATTGTAGTTGGTTATTTTATTGTTAGTTAGCTAGTTTAGTTTAGTTTAGTTTGATTGTGCTGTCTGGTTGCTTAGGCTACTATAGCCCCTTGCTCGCAGACCGAGGTGCACAGATTGGGCCCACCCAATAGAGCTACCACCCGCCTACTGTTTTAAACGAATAAACAAATGTTGGGCAGCAGCAGATAACCAAAAAGGGCCTCACTTAGTAGCGCCACCCTGACCTGCTCACACCTATACAACAAAAATACATATAAAACTAGCTCAGGGAGCGCAAGCTCACATGTGGATTTTTGTGTGTTACTGTTTAGAGTGGACGGCGCGAGGGTTGTATAGTAAAGTACTGTGTAGTTTGTAGTGTAGTTATCGTCTCTTTTCTGTCTCTGTACTTTTGATAAACTCTTGTACAAATGTCAGTTAAAACATTTTTTATTGAAAAAAAGGACCGGGATGGTGGACTTGTCCACGCCCCAGGTACCTTGCTTCTAAAGCTGTCAGGCCAAGGGGCTGTTAAGGCTACTATGGCGAGCCTAATAGAGTGCCTGAAACTAACACCGGACGAAGTGAGTTCTCTTTATCGCTTCGAGAACCCCTTTGTCTGGTTCCTGGTCCCAACATCCGCCCGAGTGAGAACCCGTATACTAGGAAAATCATTCGGGAATGATAAGGACTTCAAGGTAGATGTCTGTACCTTAAAAGACGATAAAATCAGGGTTACCCTTCACTGGGTAGCACCAACCATAAACAAATCAAAGATAGGAGAAATCTTTGGAGCCTTTGCAGAAGAAGGCTCCAAGATAGAGCCAATCAAGCTAGGCAAATCAGATAAGTGGGCGGCTTGGATAAAAATCCGCAAACAGACTGAACTCCCCCATTATATTCAGTTACGATACGAGGACGTAGACAACAGTGCTGGCATTGCGGACAGGATCAGCACGGTCAAACCAGTGTCCAAATAGGGCGAACCCCAGACGGGACCAAAACCCCACAGAAGGTGCAAAGGAGGTAGGAGGGAAAATCTCCTATGCCATGGCCCTTAAAGGTGAGGGAGAGAAAAAGCAATCCGAGATTGATCAACAGCTAAAAAAAGATGGCTTCGCAATGGTTGAAAGCAGCAAAGGAGGGGGAAAAAAACAAATAGAAGCTATGGGAGCTACTCCAAGTGGTCTCCCCCCACATAACAGCCCTGAAAACAAATCTAAGCGAAGTAAAAAAAACATCCGTAGAGGCAAGTTTAGCACCCACCACCCCAACCAAAATAACAAGATAGAGGTCCCACTCTCTCTCTCTCTTCCTCATCAGAGGATCTAAACGAGGATCCCCGGGTAGAGGAGGAGAAAAGAGAGGAAGAACAGTTCAAGCTCGAGCTGAACTTTCCAGACTCCCCGTCAGTGCTAGTCATAGATGAGGGCGAGGACCCAAACACACATTTAAACACATAAACAACAAAGCAACTCTTAAAGATAAAATGCATACACACACAATAGAATAACAAACACGCAAACCAATCTCACACACTCATGGCAGACATCAAAATTTTGACACTCAACATCAGAGGGCTTAACAATAAACAAAGCAGTCTCTCTTATGGGCCTCCGGGAGGGTTATTTTAGTTTAGGTAGAAAGCCACGAGGGACAGCCATTTTACAAACATCCAATAGGTTTTCAATCACACACTCATATCAAGACAATAGCGGGAGGATAGTAATAATTAGGACAAGCTCACAAAAACACGCATACACGTTAGTCAACATTTATGCACCCGCTCAAAAAAAAGAGAAACTTGAGTTTTTTGGAATGCTAAGTGACATTCTACACACTCAGTACGCAGGAGAAAAATTGATAGTAGGGGGTGATTTAAATTAAATTGATTCCCAATTAGACAAGCAAAACACAAACACAGAGGGTCCTGCTCCTCATGTAACAATTAAAACGCATGACTATTTGTGGGGGAGTCATCAAGGCTTTCCGGTTAGTAGATGCCTATAGAGAAGTAGAGGTCACGGGCCGGGTCACCACGTTCAGGGACAAAGCACACCTAATAGAAACACGGATAGATAAAGTGTATGTGCCAAGGGCGTGCGAAACAAAAAGTGTAACACATCTCGTAGAGACGTTACAATATACAGACCGCAAAGGAGTCTTAGTGGAACTGCTGAACCCAAAACTAAAAAAGAAAAAAACAAAAAACACCGATCTGGAAACTTAACAATGACCCGCTCTATTTTAAAACAATCGCAAACCTCCTCAAACATATAATACATGACTCAAACACACCCCATTTCAAAGTCACACAAATATGGACGCTAATTAAAAGCTCCATTAAGCAGCAAAGCCAAATACTGGCCACACTAGTCAACTCAAAAAGGAAAAAAGAATAGGAAAGACTTAAAAATTTACTAACACACGAAGAAGACGAAGCAGCCAAAACACATATACTAACACAACTAGAACTATTTAACTATCAATACAAAGGAGCGGAATTGAGGTGCAAAAGTAAAAAAAAAAACCGAAGGGCCTAACAAACTTTTTTTTTATCAGCAGAACAAAACATTCAAATAGACAGAACTATTGACAACATTGTTGATAGTAAAGGAGAAACTATACACGACCAGGACAAAATAACAGACACATTTACGAAACACTTTATCAATTTGTATGACAAGGAACAGACGGACGACAACGTAAAAAGTATTTTTACAAAACTGAAAAGAAATACCAATGACAGAACAGATAGAGACAGACGCTCCCTTTACGCTAGACGAACTGAGGGCTGCTTTAGATACAACTCTGTGGCATTTTACGTCTCGAGAGACGATCTTTTCCCTTTGCAACTTCTTGTGTGCTGATAACAGAGCGGATGTCCTGGCACCCTGCTCTTTGTAGCACTTCCTCATTGGTTATCTTATCTTGCCACCTTATTTTAAAGATCCGCCTTAGGCAACGGAGGTGGAAAACATTCAGCTTTTTTTCCTGCCATGAGTAGGTTGACCATGTTTCACTTCCGTACAGCAAGGTGCTCAACACACAGGTCCGGTAGACTAGGGCTTTAGTACTGTTAGTCAGCAATATGTTGTCCCAGACTCTTTTCTGCAGCCGTGACATGGTGGCCATTGCCTTGGCTATCCTGTTGTTTATGTCTTTATCTAGTAGAGTGTTGTTGGATATGATGGAGCCAAGGTAACAAAAGTGATCAACAATTTCTAGTGGTTGGCCATTAATGCTTACTTGAGGTGCAGTGTTTGTGTTTTGGACAAGTATCTTAGTCTTGCTTTGACTGATGTTTAAGCCGAACTTCTGGCAAGCAGCAGATAATTTGTCGACCAGGCACTGTAGCTGAATATCAGAATCAGCCACAATAGCTGCATTATCAGCATACAGGAGTTCCCTGACGAGTAGCTTCCTAACCTTGGTTTTTGCCCGCAGCCTGGATACATTAAATAGTTTTCCAGAGGATCTTGTATGGAGAAACACACCTTGGTTTATGTCGTTGTACGCAAAATGCAATAGACAGGAGAAGAATATGCCAAACAGAGTAGGTGCGAGCACACATCCCTGCTTGACACCACTGCAAACCTCAAAAGGTGCTGATTGGGCTCCATTGAATTTGACAGTGCATTTAGTTTCCTCGTGAAAACACTCAATGAACTGCAGTAGTTTGGGAAGGCAACCTATTTTCCTCAGGAGTTTGAAAAGGCCACTTCTGCTGACCATGTCAAAAGCTTTAGTCAGATCAACAAAAACGATGTAAAGGGGTCTGTCTCTCTCTCTGAATTTCTCCTGCAGTAGTCGTAGAGAAGATATCATGTCTACAGTGGACTACCACTCCTGAATCCACACTGAGACTCTGGGTAGACTCTAGAAGCTATCACTTGCAGCCTGGATAGTGCCACTCTAGCAAAGATCTTGCCCACTATACTGAGGAGAGAGATACCCCTGTAATTGTTGCAGTCACTCCGATCCCCTTTGTTCTTGTATATTGTGACTATAGTTGCGTCACGCATGTCCTGTGGGACATGACCTGTTTCCCAACAGTGGCAGAGGAGAATATAGAGTTCAGGGAGCAGGAGTGATTCGTTGACTTTCACTACTTCCACTGGGATACCATCACTCCCAGGAGATTTTCTATTTTTTATGCAGTTAATTGCTTTTTTAAGGCCACTGAGGCTCGGAAGATCATCTAGGCATTCCAGTACTGGAAGATCTGGTAGAGAAGCCAGGGCGACAGCGTCTACTGTGTTCTGTGTGGCATAGACTTCGAGGTAGTGTTCTGTCCAACGTTCTAGCTGCTTGGTTTGATCTGTAATTTTTTCTCCTGATTTGGATAGAAGGGGGGCAGGCTTAGACACTGTTGGACCCAGGGCCGCTTTAATGCCATCAAATAGAGCTTTGCTATTTCCTGAGTGGAGACTGTCTTGGATTCTGTTGCAGGTATCCCATCAAAAGTTGTTAGCACATTTTCTAGCCATTTGTTTCGCCTCTTTATTAGCACTTTTGAATGCCTCCAAAGATCTTGGACTTGGCTTTGTCTTGAGAGCGAGGTGTGCAGATCGCTTTTTCTCGTTGCAAGGTTCCATATGTGCTAGATTCGCCTCAAACCAGTCTACATTTTTGTGCTTTTGAGTCCCAAAGGCGGTGATTGCCGAACTGTAGATTACATCTCTTAATTTCTCCCATCTGATAGAGATGTCTTCTTCATCACTTAACGAGGGGATTGAACAGTTCAGGAGCTCGCCAAAGAGTGCACACTTCTCTGGGTCACCTACATGGTTGACGTTAATTCGCCTAGTTCTGGGTTGAGTGGAAGTATAAGCCTTCTTGAGAAGTAGTTTGATTTTGCTTAGCACTAGTGAATGGTCTGAGTTGCAGTCCGCACTATTTTATGAACGGGTGTGGATGACACTTTTCATATCCATCCTTCGGGTGATGCAGAGGTCAAGCTGGTGCCACCTTTTTGAGCGTGGGTGCTGCCAAGAGACTTTATGGCGTTCCTTGCCAGAGAAGAATGTATTTGTTACACACAGTTCATGAGAGCTACAGAACTCGAGTAGCCTTTGGCCATTGTCATTGATTTTGCCAACACCATGAGGTCCCAAGCATTGTGGCCATGCATCATTTCCATCACCAACACGGGCATTAAAGTCTCCATTTATATAGAGGTGCTCGGATTTTGGAATGCTTTTAATTACGTCTTCTAGAGCTTGAAAGAATCTGTCTTTGTCATCTTCCGGTGCAGCAAGGGTTGGTGAGTAAGCACAGATTATATTAACTTTGCCTTGCGGTGATGCAAATTTCATGTGTGATACTCTTTCATTGCCAATGGGAAACATCGCGATGCAGGGGACGAGACTGTTTCTTATTGCGAAGCCGACGCCATGTATTCTAGGGCTTTGTTCTGGTTTTCCTTGCCAGTAGAATGTATAGTTGCTTTCTGTAAGAGATCCGCTGTCTGCCAGTCTGGTTTCTTGCAGGCAGGCCACATGAATGTTTAGTCTGCTGAGTTCTCTGTCGATGATAGCTGTTTGACGCATGTCGGTGACGAGTTCAGGGTCAGTATTGAAGCCAGGACACATTGTCCGTATGTTCCAGCTTGCTAAACGCATTAATGTTGAGGGTTTTCTTTTGATTGTAATTGCAGGTGCGGGTGAGCAGCTTGCTTTTTGATTTTGTCTTAGCACCAAGCACCTAGTGGTGCGGCAAGCTGTGGCGGGATAGCACTTTACTGTCCGAGGGCTGCTCGGCTTAAGGCAGGCAGTAGCTATCCAGTGAGGCTAAAAAGCCCCTCCTACCGTCAAGAGTGGTCCCTGGCGTTCCAGCTTACGCCAATCAGCTAAGAACTTATCACCGGTAACTACCACTCTCCGTGTTTTTCCAAAGACATTACTGTCAGAGATGGAGTGACCTCTCCATTGCTGGGGGAAAGCCTGGGCGGTAAATTTGCGAGTGCTGGGCTGCCCACACGTCAGCACACGCCTCTCTTCCATGCTGACCGGGTCCAAAGGGATGGCGAGCCATCACAATTTGGGGACAGGTGGCTGCAGGAGTTTGCCAGAGAGCAGTAGTCTTACTACTGTCCCCCCGCCTACGGGGCTCCAGGACCGGATTTTCTGTTAGGGTTTACTCCCTTATCCTTAGACCTTACAGGGACACACACACAAGGCAGTGCGGCTATTGACCTATAGCTAGGGGTTTGGTTTGTGGGCAACAGGGCGTGTCCGCACGCCGACGGGCCATTCCTGCCTCACATCTTGGGGCCAAACCTCCTCCGAGACCCTTGAAGTTTAGCCTGAGGCTTCGCAGCCTCAGTTTCCATCTGCCACCACGAGGAGGTACTGCATAGGACTTGCTGTGGAGAGGCTATGTACTGGCAAGTGAGACTTACAAAACTGCTCCCCTTTCACAGATGCTAGCCAGCGGTGGCAACAAGTCAAGCTACCACACTAGACGCTTCACACAGCCATTTGACAGACCTTAGATACAACACAAAACAACAAATCCCCTAGCCCAGACGGTCTGACGTTTGAATTTCACAAAGCCTTTTTCCCCCAAATAGGACCCCTACTATTAAATCTATACAGCGACATGTTAGCTAGAGATTTCAACTTAGCATACATCACACTTCTACAAAAAAAAAACAAGAAAACAACACCTCACCTAGCGATTTTCGACCGATCTCACTTCTAAACACCGACTACAAACTCCTGACGAAAATGATTTTTCTAAGACTATAACCCCTCATACCACACTTAATAGGACAGGACCAATACTGTAGCAACATAGAATTGATAACTATACGGGTTAGATAGAAATTGTAATTATTGTATAATTTATTGTCCTTGACTAAATTGTCAGACCTCTGAGATAAAAATCTAAATACTGTAATCAATTTGTAAAGTTACTCTATTGGTAAAGTTACTCTATTATGTCAATTAGTTTAAGTGGTTATGCGAGTGTGTGAGAGTGTGTATGTACCTGGGTTAAAGAGAGTTTGGGCTGAGAAATGCGAGAAAAGAATAAAATTGAACTTTATTTATCTATGGAAAACTACTAAAGAACTGTCTTTTAAAGGGAAGTCAACACTTTTGAAGAATTATTTCTCCCTCGTGGTTACGTCCTCTTTGATCACATGATCGGAGAGCATGTCACAAGTCAACACCAACTGTGTATGTACTACACTCACAGAACACGGCAAGCCCGTGGAAACGTAACAAGAACACTATGACAATGTCTATATCTTAGCGGCAGCCACATCCTAGACATACTGGGAAACAAAGGAACAAGAAAACAAGACGCAACTGAATGGAGCCTGCGAAGAGACTAGAAACAAAAATAACCAAAACCAATAATCCTAAAGAATATAGACAAGGGCAGACAATTGAAAGTCAAGAATCTTTTATGAATAATGTAATATTTTAAGACAAATTAACTATTTTTTATTTATTTATTTTTAAACCCCTCGTAATGAGAGAAAAAAGAATCCTTAATCGACACCCCTATCCTGAAATAATTTACACATGACCCTAACAGAACCCTGAACAATTGTGATACAGCAGTACCTTTGCTTGGTTAACTATCCCGGAATGACTCTAACAGACCCAAGAAAAAAAAAGGTTTGGCTTTCGAACGGGGGGTCCCGGGTTCGAATCCTGGTGAAGACTGGGATTTTCAACTTTGGAATCTTTGGGCGCCTCTGAGTCCACTCAGCTCTAATGGGTACCTGACATTAGTTGGGGAAAAGTAAAGGCGGTTGGTCGTTGAGCTGGCTACATGATACCCTCGTTAACCGTAGGCCATAAAAACAGATGAACTTTACATCATTTGCCCTATAGACCACATGGTCTGAAAGGGGAACTAGTTAGGCCAGGTTCACATCCTACTTTACATTCACTTTCACCTATCCTTTGATCTGCGGGACCGTTGGGGCACTACACAAGATCTGTTAACCTTCTTTCTCCATTCTTATCTCTCATTTGTCTTTGATATAATTTCATTCGGATGTTCTTTCTGAAAATATTGAAGCCTGCCTGAGTGGACCACTTCGGGGGCCGATTTTAAGTTGTTTCCACACAAACTGTCTTTTGTAACCTTGTTTTTCTTTGCATTTAAAGTTATAAAATGCTGATTTTTAAGTTGTGATAATTTTATCTTATATTAAATACTTTATTAAATAAATTGGATTGTAGGTAATTTTTAGCTATAACATTTTCTTTATTCTTCTCACAGTAGTTCAAAACGTTTCTACTATTCCGACATATATATGGAATAGTTGTGTGTGTGCGTGTTTGTTAACGCGCGTGTGTATGAACTATGCATTTGTTATGTGCCAATTTAAAATTTCTAGATCTAATATAATACGTGACACTTTTAAAAAATTGGGCCATTGCTATGCAAAGATTTTTCATGAGCTAGCTCTATAAAAATGTGCGATTAATATGATCTCAAGTGTTGTTGTTTGTTTGTTTTTTTCGAGTAAAAAAAACAACTTGTGACTTTACAACACTTGCAACAGGTTAGCTTTAAATGGACCCTCACTCAGGCATTTTTTTGACTTTATTCATGTAATGTAACACCCCGCGTGACCATATTCGCACTCCCTCGACGTCTATGTGACCCAGATGTGGAATTAACATCTTGGCGATCTCTTTGATAACCTTCCCCTGACTTAACTCCCCTTTCTTCTTTTTTTTTGTTTACCCACTCTGCTGGATTTCTCGAGTTAACACCTAATAAAAGGCTAGACAAAATGAAGCCTCTCGAAGTAATAAAACTGAATCTGTTGTTCTTGTAGGTTTCTATCATTGCGGAAGGTACCGGTATTTACTGACCAGTCGTTGATATTTAGGGTTATTAATTTGCACGTCTACCTCAGGAAATAAATAAATATATATATAGTTTTAGGTTAACATAGAAAATAAACAGATTCAGTTAAACAAGCACAGCATTTGTTACTTTTTTTTTTACGCTTTATCTTTAACATATATTAAATATATTATAACCATTTCTTTATTCTTCTCACAGTAGTTCAAAACGTTTCTACTATAACGACATATATATGGAATATTTGTGTGTGTGTGCGTATTTGTTAACGCGCGTGTGTATGAACAATGCATATGTTATGTGCAGATCTGATTTACTGTAATTGTGTATAGTTGCACTGTTCAATTAGATTTAAAATAAATAAATTATTTGCAATTCTTATTGCATCTTCTGGTAATAAGCCGATTTAAAAAGTTGGGGTTAATGTAGCCTATAATGCTAGTTGTACCGGTAGATATTTTTAATGTAAACAAACTTTACACAAGCAAAGAATATTAACATAGGGTTTTACCCATCTTGTTTGAATATATTTAGTCGTTTTGAAACATGACTAATACGAATGCTTTTATATTATATAGTTTATAATATTTGTCTCAGTTATATTTAAACCTAGATATCAATTTATAAAGATCGAGTGCGTGTATAATTCCTACAAATAAAGATCAGCTGATGAGGTGAACACGTGTTTGATGTTTTCCTTGCTCGTTGCATAGAACGCTGCGTGCTAGCAAGCAAGAAAGTACACGTGTGCACACTGATGGTCAGTAGGTCAAGGCTCACTGACTCTCACTGTAAATCTTTTTCGTACCACCTCTTTACTCGATCTTTTTGTTGACGTAATAGACCTTGTGATCTCTTTCTTTTATGAGTTATAAAAATGTTTAGGTCAATAACATTCAAATAGAATGAAATACGTAACTAAAACTCTTATGATTTAAATAACATTCAAGGAATTTTTATTTTAATGTGTAAGATATAACTGGCAAGATCATGATATAAACGACAGGATTTGCTGTTCAGTTTTATGCATTAAAAAAAAAAGTTATGACTCAAAATACATGCTCCATGACAGATCTAATAAACTACATTATAGGCATAGTTCGTAAATATTATTGATGACTGATTCTACGAAGATACGAAGAGCATAAAAAAAATCAAGATGCATGCCAATGTGTTGTAGCCATAGTTGTAGACTATGTACGTGTCAGTGTTTTATCTAATATCTACTATATACCTCATTCACGAATATTTATGATTTAAAATTTTAAATCGTGCAATCTAACTTTCTAAGAACCATCTTCGTTAATTATGATGTCTATAATATAGTCCTGGGGGGAAAAAAAAGTGAGACCGTGCCGCTGGTCAATGAGGAGGCTACCCGGTCACGTGGCTTACTTACAATTGACCAACCAGAGACAGGTCTTCATGATACAGCCTATTGCATCATTAAGAAAAATAGCGCCAGAACCGAACACCATGACCATCCCATCCCAGTAATGGTAGCCTACTCATAGATCTACTTTAAGATTGTGTTGATTTGTGATTAACTCGACTCTATTCTAACAACTAGACCTTTAAAAACTAAAATCAACAACTGTCATCACGAAATTGCTCTGGCTATTTATCCTAATAATTACTAAATACACACTAGCGGAACACAAAACTAGATCTACCTCAGTCAACACTAAACTTAAAAAGGAAAAAACAGTCATAATCAATCATCACACTTTAGATCCATGCAACTTCAAAAATAACCTAACATACACATCCATAACATTAAAGAAGATTACCCATCACAAATGGAAGTTCTCAATCAGACACAGTAGAAATAAATACCTATCACTGTTAATATTAATAGCAGGAGATGTAGAGTCAAATCCAGGGCCTAGATCTAAAAATAGATCCTACATCTGCAGAAAAGTATGCACCATGAAACAGAAAGCCATTCAATGTGACACCTGCGATGAATGGTACCATGCATCATGTCTCCATATGAATACACCTGTGTATTATGCCTTAGGCAACAAAGATGCATCATGGCACTGTGTACCGTGTGGATTACCTCAGTTTACATCAGGACTGTTTGATTCCTTTGATGCGGACACTTCTAACCCATACAACATCCTAAGCACCATCCCAAAACAAACTCACCAACCACTAGCCAGATCCACTCCTGTTAAACCTAAATCTACTAAAATTAATACAACAGCCTCACTAAACAAACCTACTAAAGAAGTAATACCAAAATACCTTAAAACCTTAGTAATAAATTTTCAAACATTAGGAACAAAACAGCAGACTTAGAAATTTTATTAAAATGTGAGAAACCAGACATAATTGCAGGAACAGAAACTTGGCTACATTCTGAAATTTATAATGCAGAAATTTTCAATAGTAATTATGAAATTTTTAGAAAAGATAGGGCTGATAATCATGGAGGAGTTCTTTTAGCAATAAAAAACACTTTTATAGCAGAAGAAATTACCTTACCTAACTCAAAAAATATAGAATCTACATTTTGTAAAATTAATACCACCTCAACATCCCTAATAATAGGCAGCATTTACAGACCACCAAATTCTAGTTTAGCATACATGCAGGAACTATGTAATCAGATTACTACACTTAAAGAGACAAATAAAAATGCAGTTTTTTGGATTATGGGTGATTTCAACCTACCTGTTTAAATTGGAAAACACTAACCATAGATAAACACCAAAACCTTAAGGACATAAATGAGCTTTTTATAGAAACTTTACACAACCTAAGTTTAGATCAAATCATTAAAAAGCCAACTAGATTAAACAACACATTAGATCTCTTCTTAACCAACAGACCTGGATTAGTAGTTGATTATGATATTATCCCTGGTCTATCAGACCATGAGATCATTAAAATACACAGTCAGATAAAAGCAGTAGCCAATACAAAACCCAAAAGAAAAATCTTACTCTGGAATAAATGTAACCTAACACAACTACACCAAGCTGCATTAAACTTTCAACAAACATTCTTATTAGAAAAAGACATTAACCAACCAGTCGATGATCTCTGGAATTTCATCAAAAACCATCTTAAAAGCATTATAGAAAATCATATACCAACTAAAAGCAAATCAAACAAAATAAATAAATGCTGGTTTAATAATAGACTAAAGAAGCTTTGTAAACAGAAGGAAAACCTATATAGAAAATTTAAAGAAACCAAGGCAGAAAGAGTTCACAAAAAGTATATAAAAATTAAACACCTAACCCAAAAAGTAAGCAGACAGCTGCAGAGTGAATACATAAACAATGTAATATCTAAAGATAACAACAAAAACCTATGGTCATACATTAAGTCTAAGAAAATGGAAACAACAGGCATAGCGCCATTAAAAGATGAACATAACATAATACATAATGACAATGAAACTAAAGCAAACATCCTAAACAAATACTTTGCATCAGCATTCTCAGCCCCAGGAGACAAAGACATATTTCTTATTTTAAACCAAGTAGACAACATAGAAGATTTAGTAGTACAAGAAAATGGAATTCAAAAACTATTATCCAACACCAAACCAAATAAAGCATCTGGACCTGATGGTATTCCAGCTAGATTACTCAAAGAACTAAGCAATGAGCTAGCCCCAGTGTTCAAAATACTCTTTCAGGCATCGCTTAACCAGGGCAGAGTACCAAAGGACTGGAAAGAAGCTAATGTCACCCCCCTATTTAAAAAAGGAGAAAAATCTGATCCAGGAAACTACAGACCAGTATCACTTACCAGCATCACATGTAAAATCCTAGAACACATATGTAGCAACATCATAAACCACTTAGACAAACATGTTATCACCCCATACCAACATGGCTTTAGGAAATATAGATCATGTGAAACACAACTAATAGGACTAATTGATGATTTTTCAAAAGGTTAGGGTTAGGGTTATTTTGGCATTAATGGTCCACTGCATCAGTGGATTAAAGATTTTCTGATAGGGAGAGAACAAACTGTAATAATAAATGGCTCTAATTCAACACCAATAACAGTAAACTCAGGTGTACCTCAAGGAACAGTCTTGGGTCCACTACTATTTTTAATTTACATAAATGATTTACCAAATTGCATTAGTTCAGGAACAAAAGTCAGATTATTTGCAGATGATTGCATAATATATAGAACAATAAAAACAACACAAGACACAGATATTTTACAAAGAGAATTAGATGAATTACAGAAATGGGAATCAAATTGGAGCATGTCTTTCCACCCAGAAAAATGTCAGTTGTTAAGAGTAACAAAAAAAACTAAAAGAAATTAATTCCACTTATCTTATTCATGGCAAACCAGTAACACAGACTAAAAACGCAAAATACCTAGGTGTTATAATAAATGAAAAACTGTCATGTCCACATATTGATGAAACTACAAAAAAAAATCCAACAAAGCATTAGGGTTTATTAAAAGAAATTTCTATAAATCAAGATAGAACATAAAACTAAAATGTTATTTAACCTTGGTTAGGCCAATAATAGAATATGCATCCACCGTTTGGGACCCCTCAACTCAAGAAAACATTAAGAAACTGGAACAAACACAAAATAGAGCAGTGAGATTCATAACAAACGAATATTCACATTTGACTAGAGTAACACCATTAGAAAAATCACTAAATTTAGAAAGCCTTCAGGACAGAAGACTCAAAAGTAAAGTAGCAATTATACATAAAACACTGAACCATAATCTTCAAATACAAAAACAAAACTTAATAAAATACTCTGAAAGACACAAAAATAAAGGCACATTCCTTGTCCCCTATGCTAGGACAAATTTGGACAAATACTCATTCTTCCCTAGTGCTATTAGAGCATGGAATGGGTTGCCTGAGCTGGCCAGAAAAACCAGTGACTTGGCAGAATTTAAGTCATTGGTCATGCATGACGCGTAGGACGTAATCATCTTCTTTTTTGAAGTAACGTCTGTATTATATAAGATAAGAAGATAAGATAACTTTGGAATGTGTGCGTCAAGCAAAGGTACTTTTTATTTTATTAGACAAATAGATCTAGATCTACTTTATTATTTTAAACTTAATTAAAGTATATTAGATCTAGATCTACACTTAGATCTAGATTTAATTTTAATGTCATTTTTGTTTGTGAATGTGCTTTTTTGGTTTAGTCAGACTAGGCACAAATAATTATTTTAAGTGACGTAAGGGAAGCCTTTTGAAATAATAATTATAATCATTCGAATCCCGTGTTGTGTCTCACAGTTTATTAAACCTTAAGATTGACTAGTTGCAGTATAACATTGTTAGATTTGCTTCTACAAAAAAGTATACACAAATGTATTTATAGGCCTACATTTTTCCATTTAAATTGAAAATAGATCTCTAGAACTCACGTATTTCAAAATACTAATGGTTGAAGAATTTGGTTTTACTATCTTTTCTAAATTGACTTTCTAAATCTAATCTATTAATTAATCAATATGTTATGCAGAATTTATAATTTATCTTTATATTTATATTGCTTATATGCCTTATGTATCATCAATGTATGTATTTAATATTTCGCATGCACACATTAGGTACTTCAATAAAAATTCCAAAATAATCACAATGCAATGGAACCTATTTGGTTAAATAGAGCTTGAGAAATGCTTTCCAATGATAACAATTTTATATTGCTGAGTTAATTGTGAGGGAAGTTATTAAATTTTTAGTGGCCAAAAATTAGCCTTCTTTAGCCTTTGTAAAGCAAAAATGATGATCCTGTTTTTCATTTTGCCCCAATTTTGAAGATGTTTTAAACTTTAATAAAAAAAATTGAAATGTTACAAAAATTATTTTCAGACTCTCAACCAAAGAGTGAAAGAATGATAGCATCACTATGATCACTTCTTGCTGGATCTGTCCAAGAGTCAATGAGTACAGGTATTTAATTTTAAATATAATGTATTATTACTACTTAATTTTATTATAATTACCAATTTATTAAGTTTAAAAAAATTATTACTATACTTAGGCTACTATATTAATATTTTGTCATATTCTTCAAGATGGACCATGTTGGAAAATAACTTTCAGTCAAGTTGAGACAAGAGCTCCATTGATGTTATTGTTATTTTTTATTGGCATTGAATTGATCAAACTGGTAATTTTTTTTTACAATATTTTCATGCTAAAAATGTTATATACAAATCTGATGATCGATATTTCCTGAATTATTTATATTAGCAGTCTAGATTTACTTGTAAAATTTATTTAATACTTATTTTATTTTCTGTCTGCAGAACATGTTCTAGACATACTGGAGAAAAGATTTGACTGCAGTACAGACTCATTTTCAATTGAAAGCAATTAAAAGAAGCAGAGATAAATACAATCAGGATTGGGTATGAAGCAAATTTCCCAATGGCTAATGATGTATCACTGTTGGAAATAGAAGTGAAACTGAAGGATGAAGATTCTCATGAAAATTTGGTAAGGCCCATATTATATTGTAGGATTTAGGATGTAGAATATCATTGATGTAAAACAATAATTCAGCTATTTATTTATTTATGTGTCAGCAGAATCATACTTATCTCATCTTATATATTACAGATCTATCCAGTGAAAACAGCATTAAGAGAACAATATAACTTGGCTGGACTGGACATGGCACAAACAGAAAATAAATGTATTGAATTTTCAATCCAAATTATGGATATTAGGTATGAATTTTTATTTCCATATTTTTTACTAACATAATCTTTATAATTTTTTTTAAATGCCACAATTGCATTGTTACTTTTCTTTTAAATCATTTCTTGATCAAATGCTGCATCAACCTAACCTAAGAGGCTCATGAGTATTTTAATTTTGTATGAACATTGTGTGTAAACAGTTAGGTCTTTATACCTCCTATAGTTCGCTGTGTGGTTGTGAAATGTTTTCTCCACCATCACCAGACAACTATGTCAGTGACTTTCTGTTGGAAAAACATACTACTTATACATACGATGGTAAGCTCATATTTCACAGAATTTTGAACTCTGTTATCACTTGTTGGAACAACTGAAGCACAATTGTATCTTGAGGGACAGATAAACAACAATTAATGTACTGTTAGTTTACGACAAGTAACGTTTCACATGAAGGGTATATGATACGAGTTGTAAGATTTTAAAAAATTATTTTTTTGTGTTTTTTTTTTAACTTGTGCAGAGTACATGTGCGAAAATACAGTAGTTAATGAAGCCTGCATACACAAATCATGAATAGCACTTTTTGGTTTCGAAAAAGAAGAAAAAAATCATGTGTTTTTGTTTTTTGTATGTTTTATATGAACATTTTATTTTAAATCATAGGTATATATTTTATTGTTTTTTTTTTGTTTTTTTTTATGTTCTTCTTAGACTATTCAAGTGAGTTACCCAAGTCTGTCAAATTAACTCAGAGAAAGTACTTGAACTTGGCTACTAACTACATGTGATGGCACAGAAATCGTAAAAAAAAAAATGATGATGGCTTCCACTCTGAAGGAACATTCCAAACATGTAAAACATTTTACAAACAAACCTAATCAAAGTTTATAGATGCTAAAGTAAAAAAAAAAAAGTAAGATGCACAAGCAAATTTATTTACATACCACAGATATTAGAACTAATGACTAATGGAAAAAAAAAACTACCTTTCTAGACTTAACAACAAAGAAATAAGTAAAGACAATATTTCAAATATGTGCTGGATCTTGTTAGTTTAATAACATACTATGTAGGTGCATTACATAAAACATGCAGTGGTTCTTGGTTGTTTATTACTGCTTTTTTTTAAATACACATTAATTTTGTCATATGTTAATTATAAATATTTATGTTCACCATTAATTATTTCGTTCAGCTATAGCAACATAAGGGAGGGATGGTGGCTAAGTGGTTAAGCATTTGGCTTCCAGACCCGAATTAGAATCTCAGTGAAGATTGGGATTTTTAAGACACCCTAACTCTGATAGATACCGGTACCTGATTTTAGCTGGGGAAAGTAAAGACAGTTGTTTTGTTAGCTACATGACACCCTGCTTGTTAACCATTAGTTAAAGAAACTGATGGCCTTAACATCATCTGCCCTATAGATGCTAAGTTTGGAAAGGGGAACTTTACTTTTATTACAACATAAGGTTATAAGTTGACAGTTACGGATGATGTACCATATGAGCATCATTGTTGTTTACTGGCTTTCGAACATTAGTTTTAAACATTTGCTCTTACTTACATAGAATATTCAGTGTTAAAAAATTATGAATATGATAGTGCAGCTAGTTACTCTGCTCAAAATTGAAAAAATATTTTGTTGAAATTATAAACATGCGCTATATATAAGTGTATAGTTTTCAGTGTTGAGCACACACTTTTTCTTTGGTACTGGGTAACATACATGACCTATATTTTTTTGAAATATCTTCTAAAATTAGGCGAGGTCTTGAGAATATTTACCTCAAACAGACTCAGCTTTGGGTTTTTGTGCATGTAGACCCTATTGATTAAAAAGCACCATTCTCTAATTATATTTTACTTGTTTAAATTTATATATTTTATGGTTATTAATTATTCTTTGTATTTATTTTTTTAATTATTATTTTTTTGTAAAGTAAGCACTGGTATTTTTCTAAAAATTTGTTTCACATTTATTTCATTTTAATCAAATTAAGTCATTTACTTAATGTTCAGTTATGTTCTAAATGTATGTTTTAAAAATTTCAGTGTTTATATTGCTAAGATTTCACAAACTTGTTACAGGTAGCTTATTTTTGTTTTGGTCATATTTTCTTTAGAACTACAACATAATCTGATGTTAATTTAAAAAAAAAATTTTTTCTTTCATGATTGTCAAAACACTTTGCTTTTCAATTTACATACAGCAGGCTCATACTTTGTTTAGATAATTCTGAATTACATTCTATATATAATTTATAGGTTTCTGTATAGGCTATTCAAGCTTTTGTGCATGTTAAAATTTCACAAATTTGGTAGCCATTATATTTTTTTAAAAATGTATCTACATTTTATGGTACAATAAGTACTTATTGTATTTTTTAAAATATAAGCGTCTTTATTTTAAAAAGTTATTTCTAATTTGCCATTTTAAGCAATTTGTTATTACAATTAATATTTAAATGAATATGCTTTTACTTATTTCAGTGTACATATTGATTACATTCCACCAACTCAATACTTTTTTTGTTACAGTTATTTTTTTATATTTTTTGTACATAATTACAAAAGCTAAGTTAAAACCAGTGACTTGGCAGAATTTAAGTCATTGGTTAATATGCATGACGCGTAGGACGTAATCATCTTCTTTTTTGAAGTAACGTCTGTATTATATAAGATTATATAAGGTTTTTTTTTGTTGTTGTTGTTTTTATGATTGTCAAAACTGTTTGCTTTAAACAAAATTTTTATACAGCAAACTTATACTTTGTGTAGATGATCCTGAATTATGTTTTTTATACATTTGTTATAGATTTTCATGTTATCATTCACAACTTTTTTGTTGACTCAATGCATTTTCCATAGTATACTATAATATTATAGGATCAATTTCAGTTAAAATGTTTGCTACCGGTATTGCTTTTCCTTTTTTAAAAAGTTTTTAGTGTATTCTGGTATTTTTAATAGTTGCTAACATTAACATTCTAGTAAATTGTTTATGTAATTATTTATGTCATTTTATGCCATTTCAGCTAGAGCTCAGTGTCATTTCTTACTGGGCGCATGAGGCAGGGCTTCATCTGGGCCCCCTAACTAAACCCAGACTCAGCCCTAAGGGCACCCGTTTGGGCCAACATTCATCCCCCAAATGTGGCCCATGTGGTTAGCCCTTTCAGGCCCCTCAATGTTTGCCCCATACTGGCCCCATGAGGGTTCCATACTGGCTTCATCTGGGCCCCTTAACTGAGCCCAGACTCAGCCTTAAGGGCACCCATTTGGGCCAACATTCATCCCCCAAATTGGGCCCATGTGTTTAGCCCTTTCTGGCCCCTCAATGTTTGGCCCATACTGGCCCCATGTGGGTTCCATCAGGGTTTCATCTGGGCCCCCTAACTGAGCCCAGACTTGACCCTTAAGGGCCCTAATTGGGCTTTCATTAATTGTCCCCAAAGGGCCAAGTGTCTCTTGCCCTGTTGGGGCCCACAAATCCTTCCCCTTACTGGTTTTAATTCAAGGCAAAACTACAAGCACACAGAGTTATGTAGACATTTTATTTTATTGTGCATTAACGTTTATGTAAGAAACATATTCCTTAATACTGATTTTATTATAGATAAATATTACTAGAATGTTAAAAGAATAAGATAGAACCGTAGGCATACAGTCGGATGATTTATATCTATATAGGTCTAGTTCAACTCCGCCCCCCCCCCCCCCCCCAAAAAAAAAAGTTTGTTATAGTTTAATTAACTTTAGTTTAGTTTAACTATCTTATGAAATTCATGATAAACTAATAGTTTAACTACTTTATTTTAGTTGAAAACTAGTTTTAGCTTAAAATTTTAAAGTTAGTTTAGTTCCCATCACTATTGACTCCACACACATCGCCTATCATTATTACCACACACATTGCCTACTAGTGACACCACACACACACTGCCTTATACCAATTCATAAGTGTTCAACCATTTTAAAAAAATGCCTCTCTTTTACTACACCCTCCCACACACACGCCCGCTGCACTAGAACGTCGAAAGTGTTTCTTTAGAAAGTTACCTGATGACACCTCCATCCCTCGAGTCCCAAGCCACATAACAGCTAACTATCACATTACATACATAGACACATGGACATTGACTGACAAGTTACAGCAAGCTTAAGTTAGACTAGTACATTATTGCTGTTTGTGGATGCTGATTACCAATATAACAGCCATCTGTGTTAGTAATTTCGCTACAAGAAAACAAAATCACTCAAACGCCATTAAATAATGAAAATGACGAAAACTATAAAGAAACACTAACTATCATGAGCGTAGCCAGGGGTTCAATCACTCCCCTACCCGAAATGAAATTTCTCCTCGGGGGGTGTTGGAGGGGAAAATTTTGTGACATTTTTTTTTTTTTTGCTTTAATTTTTTTTATTGTAGAGAAGATTTGAATGTTATATCATCGCTTGCACCACCATTGCTGAGGGGGTTTGAGGTTTAAAAAAATCGCCTCTTCAAAAAAAAATAAAAAAATAAAGCAAACTACAGTCAATGAATTCCATTAACGCAGCAAAGTGGGGGTTTGTGCTTAAACCCCTCCCCCATTCAGAGGATTTTGAAGTCAATCCCCCCTAAATAAAAAAAAAAACACTATCACCCCGCCAATAAAAAACTAGTCGCTCAATTATATAGGGTTTTTAGTTTAACCCCTTCTTCCCCCCCCCCCCCCCTCAATCTTTTCACATATAAAATTTATAGACGTCACCAAATTTCATAATCTCAGATATTAAAATACCCCTTCCAATAATAATAATAAAGCAAAGATACAGCCATTACATTCCATGAACAAAGCCAAGAGTTTGATGCTAAAACCTCTCCAATAAAAAACTAGTCAACTAATTCCACGAGCTTAGCCTAGTGAGGTTTTGAGGTTAACCCCCCCCCCCCTTTTTTTTTTTTCTAACAAAAAGAAAAGTAAATCTACAATCACTAAGAAGGCGCTGTGGTAAAGTGCTTGGCTTCCAAAAAAAGGGGGTCTCGGGTTCGAATGAAGACTGGGATTTTTTAATTTCGGGATCATTATAGGAAAAGTAGAGGCAGTTTGTCGTTGAGCTGTCCACATGACACCCTCGTTAACCGTGGGCCACAGAATCTGATGATCTTTTCAGCATCTGCCCCATAGCTCGCAATGTCTGAAAGGGAAACTTTACTTTTTTTTTTACTATCACTAAATTCCATGAGCGTAGTCAAAGGAGATTTTTACTGTCGTTCCACTAAGCCAGAAAGAACCCATTGTAGGGTACAAAAAAAAAAGACCGAATTAATGAAGGGTTACGATGTAATGAAGATTAATTATGTACAAACACACACACAGGGGCGGCCTAAGCAGCACGCATCTTGGGCGAATGTCAAGTGCGGGGCCCTGAGCCGTAAGGGTAGGGCCTACACTATATATATCGTACCATGTCAAGCTAACGGAATCGTCCGCCTCTAGCGCTGAAGTACTGTTCTACTGGCTTTGTAACTACATAACTCGAAGTGTTCTCCACCTTCTGGATCTGATACGTCCACAAAACACTATGTAAAAGACATCTGCTCTTTGTGGCAAATATCAAGCGTGTAGTTAAGGATGGCGGGAAAATATACCATCAGGTCCATAAGCTCGTTTTGAACGCTATATCCGTGAGCCTCGGCGTTCTTGATTCGTCAAAGAAAGAAAACTTCTTGGGTAGAATTTGTCAAGCATCTCAATCAAGCCTAAAATCTGACCGTTGTTTGGCGCATAAAGTTTCTCTGTTCTCCTACGAAATGTTTCAATGTACTTAACAATCGCTATCATTTTTGCTAAGATTGCGCGCCAACGTAGTTTTTCTTTTCTACCCTGTTCTAGCATCAATTCATTGCGCTACTATTGGACATTCTCAGAGCTTAATCCAACCACGCTGACACATACTTATAAGTATGGATGGCTGTGCAGTAGGCGCGTTTGACTGTTGTTCAGTCGTCTCGATGGTCCAGGGTTCATAACCTGCTCACTGCCACCCCCCGTCGTCCTGCGAGAGATTTGAACCAGGAAGTAGATTATCTTCAACTCTAAAGGAACATCCGAAACATTGAAAACATTTTACAAACATTTGAACTTGAAACCTCGTGCAGCTGAATTTTGTTACCAAGTTTTCAGTCGCAGCAACTTTCGTTTGGCTAATTGGCTTCCTGTAGCTCTCGTGCCAAACAACTTTAGTCTTTGGTATAAGAACAAAGTGTACGATAGGAGCTACAGTCGCCCATTGACTTTCAAAGTTCCGTCTTTCTAATGAAAAAATACGTCACTTTTTTTTTTTTTTTAAATTGAAACACGGGCTTTCACACGGCCGCCCAATATTTATGCACAGTAGCCTATTGGGCAAAAAAAGAATACTTAATCGGGAAACTTTCTGAATGCTGATTAGCCGAAATAATTATACGAGCTAGGCCACCGTACAAAACAATGAATGCTTCTCACACACCCTCGTCCCTTTTTCTCTATGGCGGACTAAAGTAACAGTATATTTACTGTATACTTACCAATTCTTTTTATACTGTAATGCGACATAACAGTATGACTCTTTATTTACGATTTTGATAGGTTGCTTCCAGCTACGTTTTTTAACTATTTATATAACTACTGTTAAACAGTGATAGCCGCTTAGAATGTACAGTTCATAAGATGCTGTCTTTACCAAAACTGAACGGTATTTCGAAACCAAATATGTCGTGTTAAGAGGTTACATGGTAATTGGTATCATATAGATGCCAGGAAATATTGATCAACAAGTCCTAGTTTATAAGAAGTGGTCTGGTTTTCGAACCTGACGGTAACCAAGGAATCTCCTATCGCGTGCCCCCCTCCCCCCTTCAGGCGCGAGACCTGGGGTTGCGCACTTGCCACCCCCTAAGGCCGCTACAGCAGACACACACACACATATATATATAGAGAGAGAGTGAGATGTGGATATATATATATATATATAAGGATTTAATCCTCCTATTACGTCTTGACATGTTTTTAACCCACTTGCCATCCATTCTCGGATCATGGTGAATTTTTAAAAATAATTATTCAGGGTCAATGACAATATACAAAATAATAAAAAACTTTACAAATTAGTTAATCGATTAGTACTAATTAATTAATTTAGCTTTATATAGCAGAAAGGGAGCTAAACTGTGCACTTTTCTGATTAATGACAATACTTAGCGGTTCTTTCCCTTAGATAAGCTTTGTTTCTTAAAACGTATCTTTTTTTTTCTATTGCTTGTTATAAAGTTCTATAACACGTGTAGACTTACTCGAGAAATTTTTTTTAGAGAAAAAAATTGTGAAAAAATTTGATTTCTCAAACATCATACTATCGGCGTTTGGATTGAGATTTTAAAAAAAATCAGTAAATGATATCTGTGCGAATATGTTTAAAAGCTTATGGAACGTTTATTAAACGCTATGGAAATTGTGCTCAACGTATTTTTTGATTTAGATACAGGAAGGCTGGTCATTTATTCCGTTTTATTCATTTGGGAACCATCCAATTCACATCGCCAAGGGCCGGCCCTGTTCACACAGCGAACTAACAAAAAGTTCAAGAACCATTGCCTGACCTATATTTGTCTGGTAATGCTGTTAGGTAACTTGTTACAGAGATCAGACTTCGAAACATTGAAGTAAAGATCTATAGATTTTTCATTGACTTGCTTTTCGTGGATGTCAAGTACGTTTATTGGTTTAAGTTCTTTAAAAAAAAAAACAGTTCTTAGGACAATTATTTCTTGTAAACCTAGGTGTAGCTAAATAAACGTCTCATACACTTTGTTTAGAGCTGTGATTCTAAAGAAAATAATGATCCTACTGTGGAAGAGGTTTGAGTCTGTTTGAAAACAAATTCTTTGATTGAGTCTTTTTGTACCCGACATAAAGATGTATAACTTATCCTATGTGTAGATAGTAATGCGCCAGATAAATGGATAGCATACTGAATATATAGATGATAGCAAATAAATAGCATTAAGTATACAAAGATTGTGTATATGTGTAAATGTAGATATGTGTAGATTGTAACGAGTCAGACAGATGGATAGTGTACTGAATATAAAGATGATAGCAAATAAATAGCATTTAGATTACAAAGATTGTAGATATGTGTATATAGAAACGAGTCAGACAAATGGATAGCAAATTGAATATATAGATGATAGCAAATAAATAACATTTAGTATTCAAAGATTATACCAGCCTGATAGGTTGATGGTAAATGTGAATTGTATATGCCCAACAATGTATTGTTCTTACTTTGTGTAATCAGATTTGTAACCATTTGATAAACATTTGTGTAGATTGTTCCGAATGTCAAGGTTTCGCTTGTTGCCATGTTTCATGTTTGTTGTAGTTACGTCATCTATTGTAGAGACAAACAATGCCACTTTAGAAATAGCAGTCGGGCAGCAAGATGTCTTCATTGGTGAGTGCAAGCTTTAATTAGTTTAAAATTTCTACTCTATATATTCTGTTCTGGTCTCCCGATAGCTTAATTGACTTCGTTGATTACTGGGAAGGGGGGGGGGGGGCGGGAATACATTTTCTAATTGGGGAATATATGACCAAGAAATGTTTTCACTATTCCTGTACACTCTGCGCAACTAAAAAAAAAGTATCGATTTTAGGTCACTTTGAAAGAAAGTTTTGGAACACAAAGAATTACGCTAATGGAGATGAGAGAATTTATTATTAAAGAAAAAAAAAGAGTTTCATGTTATCTATGATTAAACTCAAATTCGCTCTTTTTTATTTCGTCGCGTCCCGACAACTAATTTCAGTAAAAAGCAATTTAGGGCCTAAAAAAAACCAAACACATATTAATAAGGACAATAGAACACGTACTTCCCACTATGCAACTCACGTCAATGACGTAACCATTGGTAAACTTTCTTAAGTACTAGTCATTTAGTAAGAAGGACTATATTTTAAAAAGATAAATCTATCTCCTCTCACATTCCAGGAACGACAACTCTTGTCTTGGTTTCTGCAAATGATATTCTCCAAAGGAGTCGGCGTTCGTCTGGTATTACTGCTGGTTTCCCTTCAATCTTGTCCTTCACCTTCAAAGTAGGGGATAATGATGTCCGACTAAATTTGAAAAAAAATATCTTTATGGACTATTCGCCACCATTTTATGTGGTTCGTCAAGGGAAAATAGTGCGAGAAATCAACCAAGAGTTTTTAGTTAGTAGTCTGCATATATTTTTTAGTATGACAAGCAAATGGTTTGACTGACAAGCAAATGGTTTGACTCTGTGTATGTTTGAGTCTGTATCTTGGTGTATAGAAAACATGATACACTAGGAAAGAGAGATTTAAGTAACTGGTTATCATACTCAAAGTATACTTAAGTAAAAAATGCATTGTGGGGACATAAACAATGGACTAGATCATATGCACGTTATTCCACAGAGTAACTATGCCTACTACCAAGATAAAGAATCTGGCGCAGCCGTGATGGTCAGCTTAGCTTTAGGTCATGGCGAGTACTTATTGGTAAGTCATTAGTTAGCCATTTGTCGTAAAGTATCTAGCAAGTTAAGCGCAATCACAATTTCGTTGATATACTCGGCTTTTAATTTTGTAGCCTACTATTACTCTCTCTCTCCTGTAGATATTTTAGTTATAAGAAGAAATTGATCTAGAGTGCTTCGTCCCTGACAGATATGTTAATAAATAAATAAATGGTTATTCTTATTTCCAGACAGGCAATTACTTCCATGCTGGGGAGGAGTACTCAATACGGCCTCTGATCGGAAACACAAGCCTAGGAGCTGATCACGTCATCTATAAACTTTTTGAAGACGCAAATCCAAAGGTCAATGCAGACATTAGTAAAGGTAAAATAATATCTTATTGTACTGAGCCATTTAGCCTTCCCCCCCCCCCCCCTCGGACACACGTGAAAGGTTCACAACCAAAGCGGTCAGTAAAGAAACTAGAGAGATGAGGGAATCACAGACTTTAGACCAGATGGTCATTCACACAACGAGACGAAAATGTTAGCAAAAAAAAAAAAATGGAAATAGTCTTTGTATTTTTCTATTTTCTTTTATTTCAATTAGCCAGGTAATAATGTTTTGATCTCTGTTGAACTCCCTCATCACTTGCCATCATGCCAAACCCTGTCAAAAGCTTTTTTTAAGTCTATGAAGTTGTTTACAAGTTTCTTTTGGTGTTAAAGGCGTTTTTCATTAAACAGTCTGATGTTAAATATTTGTTCAACAGTGCTTTACCTACTCTGAAGTCTGCCTGTTCTTCGGAAAGGACTTCATCGTCTTTTCTATTGAGTCTGTTGAGAATCATTTGTAACACTATCCTGTTCGGGTGTCTGATCAGATTTATTGTTCTATAGTTTTGACTTTGTATCAAGTTTCCTCTCTTGGGCAGTGGAATAATTAATGATTGAGTCCATTATTGATGTTATCAAAGCCTTATATCAAAATGCGAATAACTCAGTATTTCTGAACAACCAAATCGGAGAAAGTTTTAGGACATCCATAGGAGTGGGGCAAGCATTCTCTCTCCGGCTCTTTCTGAAGAAACATTATGTTGGAAACTCTAAAAGAATTTACTCCTAGCTGGGCGGCCTATTTCCAATATCAGGTTTGCAGACGATATAGGTTAGAGAAAATGCAGACCAGATACATATCTTACTTCAAAATTGGATGCTGCGGTTAGGGCAGTTGGCATGGAAATCAGTGCGGAAATGGAGCAAAATGTGGTGGAGATAATTAGTACGAGATGTTTCATTCTGTTGATGGCCAAACATTAGAAAAAGTTGACTCATTTAAATATCTATTCCTAGGGTCAAAAATAACAAGAGATTGGAGCATCAATAAAGGAGTTAAAAACCCATTTAAACGTGGTATCCGTTGCCATGAGCAAACTAAAAAATATGGAAGAGTAACATCAGCTTCCCAGTAAAAAAAAACAACTATTCTTTCCAAGTGGTTTCTGTACTTCTCTATGGTTGTGAAAGTCAACACTGAACACTGAAGCTGACTGAAGAATCCAAGCCTTTGAGAGTAAATGCTACAGAAAAATGCTGGCTACTAGGAAAATAACAGAAAAAGAAGACAAACGAGTTTGTATTTTTAAAAGTCAACATTCTGGCTGACAAAAAGAAAGAACTCAAAACTATGAAAAGACGAAAGCTAAGATGGTTTGGTCGTATTGTAAGACATGACTCCCTATCAAAAGTCATTCTTCAAGGTCCAGTGGAAGGAGCACGAAAAAAGGACGTCCAAATACAAACTGGCTGGTGAACATGAAAGATGGACCAGCCTTTCTCTTGATAGCCTGCTAAGGACAGCTGCTGACCGGAAAAATGGAAGGATTTGGTGACCGGAACTGACACAGCACCCCTACGACGAAAGTCAAGGGACAGATAATGATGATCCAGGTAAATATAATTGACCTAATTAACTTAAGCTGTCCAAAAGCATATATAAATACAAATGTTTAAGCAAAATATTGTTATAACCTTGCCATGCACACCGCCATCCAAGATACTGCAGAAGGTGCCCACTATTAGACACTAGGCTAGGAAGGATGTTGACATTAGAGAAGAAGAGAACGATTTCCGCCCAAGTCGAGAGCCGAAATGAAGATGCTGTGCTCAAGGCAGATGTTCTATGTGTTTGTCATGTCCTCTTGTAAATAAACATCTATGTCTCGTTGAGTTGCCTCCCTTCAGTTATTACAATAAATTGAAATATAAATATTCATATATAAGTTAGAATTCAAATAAATCCATAGGTTCAATCCGATAGACACCATACGCAGATGGTCGCAGCACATAAAGGGCATTAGTAGGCTATGTGGATATTGCTAGATAAATAAAATTAAAATATTTAATATGTAATGAATATGAAACATGAATTACGATTGAAATAATCACTAGAATTATACAAAAATCTAATCCACATATCGTTTAGCTAGGATACTATGCTTTTACATTATAATATTAAAATTTAGGTATAATTAAATATCAGACATAACACAAAACATCAGCTTGGCCCGAGTACCTTAATGACGGCCTCCAGTAACATCAATACTAGGGCAAACTTCAAAAGTGTAAAGAACTTCAATACTGGCAACATCAATTCTATTGTTAACACGAATACCAATACAGACACCAGCACACAGCTGATGGAGTGAGGGTGAGGCTAATGACTTCCTTAGTGACAGATCTCTTCGGAGACAACAAGCCGCCCATGCACCGAACGTCGGTCGCAAAAGGACTTAAATTAAAGCATTTATGATTCTTTTCGTTGGCTGGAAGAAATCATTACGTTTCTGGCTACACAAGGTTTGAATGGGTATCCGACATCTATTGCGTGACGCAGTGCAGGGATTACAGAAAACGTAAAGCAGGAAAGAAAAAGGAATATGAGGAGCAGGCATTGAGAAATACTGTGCTGGGTTGGTGTGGTCTAGATTCATTTATCATCTTCTAATCTGCCCTCTTTCTCACATTTGTCTTTCAATTCTCAATTTACAGAAATGAAAAAAGATTCAAACACGAGCAGTTCATGGGAAAGTTCAGCCAACACTGCTACTTCCAAATCTAACGCCGATATTGTTGAGGCAAAATACGATTTCATCTTGCCAGAGAGCTCAGTCCTCACTGAATTAAATTTAGACAGTCCTTTGGATATTTCTTCCTGGGATGTCTCAGAAGAATACAGAAATGACAGCAGTTACAACAAAAGCACTAGTTTTTCAAACAAAGTAGATGGCTTACATGATAGAAAGGAAAGTGGCCAGGAAAGAGAGAAACGGCAAGCCAATGTTTATGTCGTGGAGCTGTTGGTCGTTATCGACTATGGAGTTTATGAAGTGTAAGAGATTTAAAAACATTTTCTTTAAAAACATAATTTGTAGTGTTGTTTGTGAGTAGCATGCTTTAGCAGTTAATTTTACTCTTATATTGATTCTAATTATGTATTGTATTGTAGGTCTATTATGTTTAAAGATATTTATGAATTCTTTTTATTAGTTCTACATGTTTGAACCCGTTTGTTATACAAGCCGACTTTGTTATCTTGTTTAAAATTATTTTCTTTATATTTTTTTAAAATTTATGTCATTAGCGAAATATGCAGAAATCAAAACGTTTATTTGTTAGGCAACATAAAAAAAAAATAGAATTTCGTAGTATAAAATTGACCAGCTAGATATAATACATATCAAATTGGCCTCTAATTACTCGACTGTATAAGCTTACAACCTGTTTTTTTTTTTGTCGTTTCTATCAGATGGTTGAATGGAGTGTCAGAACTTGATTATGACTTCAGACGCAGGGAAGCTCTTCGCAGGATCAAACAGTTTTATTCCTTCGTCCTCAATGGGGTAACAGTTGTTTTCTTTGAGCCCTAAGTTGTTAAATTATAGAGTTCCCTCCTTTTCGTCTACAGTTAGTTTGATAGATTCAGTTACTAATGAGGCATTTGTTGTTTATAGTCCTGACAAATGAAATGGTTAACACTTTTATTTTTGTTTTCATCGAATAACTGCCAACTCAAAAATATATTAAATCTGTACAAGTTTGCTATATGCTTCATAAAGTGACCTGATCGTAACGTTTCTTTTTTGTTGATGTTTTTTTTAAATAACTGAAACAAAAAACTTACTTCTTAACAATATTGCGTATTTGGAGGAAAAAAAAACGCTATTCTAAATAGGGTTTGTTGGACTAGTCCGTTTCGTTTCTTTGATTAAAAAGTATTGGGCCGGAAGTCGCATTTTCCCCCAGATATCTTTGTATTTTTCAGTTCCCTTTTTAAATTAAACTGACATTATTATGCTATAATTTTAAGTGTACCTGATAGAGAGAAAGTTGGGATATAACCCGATAGAGGCTATAAAAAGAAAAGACCTTAAACTAGCGCGCGTGAAACTGTACTTTATTTGATGAGTATTTTACCCAAGATCTGTGTTGTTTTTTTAGGACTAGCTTATTTCATGTACCCGGCATTTTCCGATACACAATTTCATACACAAAATAATTGTTGAAAAAAAATGTAGTGATTTTAAACTTTAAATGATTACTTAAAAAGGTGTTACTCTAATCAATTTTGAATATTATTTTGTTATGAATGTCACTGTTTATTTTGTGTCTGTTCAAGTTTCTTAAATTTTTCTCGAGTAAAGGGGTCGTTTTTCTCCAAATGGGTATACCTGATTTCTCCAAGCAGCCTTTGTAAAATATTGGTCCTAAATAATGCTATGTTTATAAACGAAAAAACGCATGGCTGCATTATGATGAATGTACGTGTTAGTTCCATATATTTTATATTACTAGGTAACTATAAATAACCGCATAAATAGACGTAAGTTTAATTTTTTTTCTGTTAGATAAAGTCACATGGAAAATTTTTGTTTATATCCCAATTCTAAAAAGGAATAATAATAGAATTATACAGAAAAAAAAATCACTAAGTTTTTCTTTTAATAGTTTTGAAAGTCTAACTGAGTTTGTGTTTTTGCAGATGTACACAAGCTACACTATGAGTCTCTTCTTATTGTTTAGAAATGAGTGTAAAAATGTAAGCTTTGATATTTTTAGCCTGAATTTAAGAAGTTACAAACTTCAAACAACTAATATATTGCCTCTTCCATAAAACTTTGTACTTAAAAAATACATTTATCCAATGCTCGAAATCCTGCTTGTATACTTAGGCCCTGTTTAAATCGATCCGGTATCAATGTATTAAGTAGCAATAACCCCGCAAAAATAATTAAATAAAAGATAATTGAGATATACATATATTTTTGTGACGGAACGCACCGGTACCTGGTACCGGCACCTTTTTTCAATGTCGGGAAAAATTATTACTTTTCTTGTAATTCAACGTTAATTGTTAATTTATTATTAGTTGAAAGTTAGGCAATCTATCACGGAGTACCGGAGCCTCTTTTTTTATTTTTACACACAAAAAAAGCACTTTATATACTTTCAGCCAACATGCCGTATTATTATAAACACCTCTATGTGAACTTCTCAATCATCTAGAGTCTTAGACAGTCATTATTTTAGACTAGATTTAAGTAGTCTTATAAAAAAAATAATAATAATCAGTCACTATAGACATCATTCGCAATTTTATTATTAGGTCTAGGCATTGAAAAGTAAATCTATTAATAAACTATAATAGATCTAAGTCTAAGTACTAACTTATTAAATAAGTCATTATAAGTAGAAGTATTATAATGAATATTCTATAGATCTAGATTGACTAGATTATAGATAGATCTCTAGTTTAGAAGATTAAGTATAGAGTATAGTAAACGTATTACAGTATTATCTATGTCTTATGTCTATATCTAATAATTTAAAAACTTAAGTTTTTATTAATATCTAGACTTTTTTCTAATAAAAACTGACTAT
Source organism: Biomphalaria pfeifferi (assembly GCA_030265305.1). NCBI lineage: Eukaryota > Metazoa > Mollusca > Gastropoda > Planorbidae > Biomphalaria > Biomphalaria pfeifferi. The sequence continues at coordinate 208,553 of JASAOG010000058.1, read as the reverse complement.
AGGCATAGCATATGCTAGACTCGGCAATCTAGTCTCAAGATAGAATCTATTCTATTACTAGATCTATCCGATTTTTATATTTAGATCTAGACTAGAATTTTATTATAGATCTAAATATACTAATGGAGAGATGATATGAGGTGTTAGCTAATAGCGTTTCACAAGAAACAAACCTGGGTTTTTCTAAACTCTAATACTTGGTATGTAATAGTAAAACAGCACCTACCTAAATAAATCGTAAATAGCAATCAAAAACCTATATTTATTGTAGTATATATAGGTCTCTCTATTTGTATTTTATATAGCCTTCGTAACTTCTTCTATAGAGAAATGACTTTTGTAATTTCTTTTACTGAAAATTGGGCTATTCGCGTCTGACACATATATAATTTTTATGTTCAGCAACAAACCCTATTGAGATGCAGCAAGCGTATACTATATGGGACATAGCATAAGACTTATATATTATATATATAAGTCTATGGGACCTAGCTTTGCTCCATCTACGAAAAGTGTTCAACAGGAAGTATGTTCAAAGAGAATTTGCACTAAATACATTATCAAAATGGCATCTGACGATGATTTCTTCTTTTAGATTGATTTACGTTACAACAGTGTTCAAAGAAACGCAGACTTTACTATTGATGTGACATGGGCAGGCATCGTTGTTTTTGACGTAAGTCTTTTTTTACATCTTGGATGTAAATTTATTACGTTCTTTTTTTACTGCTAGCCTTTAGATACACGCACGTAGCTGAATATAAATTAGTAACCAGAATATTTATTAAACATGTATTTGTTTTAGAAACCTGATCCCGAGTTTTGGAAAAATTCAACGTTTCGTCCACATACATCACGTGACACTGTAGAATCGTCTGCTGCACTTGAAGCGTTTCGGAATTGGGCGGCAAGCGCAGGGCTTGACTTGCCAGCTAGTGATCATGTTATGCTTTTTACAGGGTATGATATGTACGAAATCTAAATACTAGCAGCCTACAGAAAAATGGGGCCCACCGTGTTTAGATGTCTTCCTTTTATTAGCGTCCCCCGAAAAGGGAAAAGACGCTATTAGTTTATGTGGAATGTCTGTTCGTCCGTCCCGTTTAAATATAATATTTTAGACCAGGGGTGGGCAACCTTTTTGTATCGAGGGCTGCATTTAAAAAAGTTTGGGAATGGCGGGCCGCATATATGTGTATACCTTAGAAAGATACGCTAGCTAAGTGTGTAGAATGTCGTTTATTTCATATTTACACTGTATTATAGTCACGTTTCTTTCCTTTTTGTTTTCACACTCCTCGTTGAATTACAACAACAGTTAGCAATTTTTGAAACCAATTATACGTTTTTATAAAATTGCTGTTGTCTTTTTATATGACAATATCCCCACAAATATTTTTTTTTTTCTAAATGTGCAGTATTTTTCTTTTTACACTCGTGCATAATGCTCAGGAACTGTGAAACCATCTTACTAGTTCTTACCCCTGTGACTGCTGTCAAATTAGTCAGTCAACATTGACCAGTGATTATACTTGTTTAGTTTCCACAAAAAAATGTTTGCTCTCTGAATGAGACAATAATATATGTTCCGGAAGTTAAATGTCGGGACGAGGGAAACTTGCCCTTATGGAGCATCACCATCACCAAAGAATGCTGATCATGTCCTTCAATGGTGCATACTAAATCAAAAAACCCGAACAAGACTCTCCAAAGACTATTCGGAAAACTGCCTGATCTGGAAACCACTGCGCGGTTCATCTCAGATATAGAATTACTGATTGAACCGTCCAACATGTAAAATGAGAACGAAGAAGAAGAACAGATGTATGTGTACCCAAATAGTGTGAACAGCAGCAAAGGTTTTTTTAATTTTAAAAATACAGCTTCTGGCCACCATAAGACTCCCTTGGTAGTACTGACTGGAGCTTCTCTTTGCTTGGAGTTATGTCCTCTTGAGCTGAATCAGCTTCTGCGATAAATGGTGAGCTGATGGTATTGAAAACTGGTTCTTGACGTTTTAAAATTTGCTTGTATAAATTGCACAATTAAGGAATCTTCATGAGTGTTGTACTTTTAATTATTTCACTAAAAATAGTTCCACCTTTCAGCAAAGGAAAGTGACAAAACTATTTTCTTTTGCTTGCCTGTAGAAATGGGAAAGCCTTGTTTGAAAAGATTTAACATGCATTTATATTTCATATATAAACAACCAATTGCAAAAGCAGTTATAAAAGACATGAACTCTGTCTTTCACTATTCATTAGAAATATTGGTATCAAAGTCACAGTCAATGTCCTTCAAGTAATATAACAATTTCTTCCTTGAGATTTTATATTCTTTTTATTTTCATTGCCCATGCTAAGCTAGCAGATACTTTGGATTATTTTTGTTCATTATTCGGAACTACCCGTGGCTAACTAATTGCTATCTACCTGTGAACAATATAATAATGAAATTTTATGCAGCTTTGTGCAAATTTTCCTCTTTAGAGTTTATTGTTGATATTTACAAATAAAAAATATTTGTCTCAGTCGAAGATCGAGTTCCATTAGTTGTTACACTTGCCATCTTGTTCCAAGCCTACCCAACACTCAGAGATTGTGTCTTGAATCGAGTGTATTGATATATAGCCAATAAGCATAATCTTCGTTTACTTAAAACTTTTATAATGAGAAAGTTTCAATAATATATGTATAGATATTATTTTTAATATTTGCATTTTTATATGTATATACCGTGGGCACACCTGATTTCTAAAGGTGTCGGCGGGCCGCATAAAACACTTTGGCGGGCCGCATGTGGCCAGCTGGCCGTAATTTACCCACCCCTGTTTTAGACAATTCAAAGTTCTGATGCAACGGCTACTTTTTTTTCTTTTCTGAAAGCGAAAAATCTATAATTTTTTAAATCACTTATGCAAGCAGTTTTTTTTTCATAAAAATACACCACTTTTACAACTGTTCACTTTTAATAGTAATAAACACGGGAGGCTCTTTAGGAGTGGAGATATTCATCTACCATATTTTTACCATATTTATGCAAATGGTTTTAGATTTTTGTCAAAAAATATTCTATATTACATTTGTATTGCTTTCTAAGTTTTGTAAGTTCTGTCGTACTAACTTCTACATTTACAACAAAAAAAAGTTTGCATATAAGTTGGACATAATTTAAAACAAAAATTAATAAATAGTTGTTCATACTATCGTTTGAACTGCAGTGCGATATCACGAAAATAGTACACTTAACAAAAGGATTTTTTTTTTAACGGAATTCATTTTTTCTTGAGGATTTGAATAAGAGATTGACCCTATACAAAACAATTAGATCAATTAGATATTCATTATAAGACATCAATTAGGCCAGGTTCACATCTAACTTCACATTCCGTTTCACCTATCCTTTGGTCTGTCAACCTTCTTTCTCCATTCTTCTCTGTCATTTGTCTGTGATAGAATTTCATTATGATGCTCTTTCTGAGAATATTAAAACCTTTCTTAAACCTTTACCTGCCTGGGTGGACCACTTTGTGGGCCGATTTTGAGTTTGTGTTTCCACACAAACTGTCTTTGTAACCTTGTTGTTTTTATTTTATCAGTAGAACAACGTGCAAGATAAGCGGAACTCGAAAAATAAAGAATTGATGACATAAATGAAATATACAGGTTTCTCAGATGCTCGCCCAGTACAGATATCTATTAGGTTTTAAGTCAGGGGTTTAATTTTATTTCAACAGCATTTCAAAGCCTTAGTATTTAAAGGTATTTATTCAGGCAATTGCAAATTCCCTGCCAAGGAAATAAAATTGAGGCTATCAAAGTTGTAAAAATAAAATTTAATATTTAATAATGCGTACAGAAAATGTGTAAGTTGTGTTTCAGTCAGGTCTGTGTAGATTTAACGGAACAATAGGTTAATGTTAGGGAATGAGTTTTGGGTAGACCCCATAATGGCACTATTAAGGTTTGGTTAAGAGTGATATTGAATGACTTAAAACAATCAAATACATCAGGCAATAAAACAATGAGAGAGTTCTGTCTGAAGAGAGCAAGAATAATATTATAAGAAATGGAAGTTGAAAGCTCTGTAGCTGATTAATATTTACACATTGAAACCCTTAATCCTGGACCTTGCCATAATCATTAACTTACTTGGAAAAACAAAACAGGAATAGAAAATTTTATAAGCGAATCAATTGTCCGAATCAGCCAGGAAAACCAATGACTAGATGCACACGTGATGATCTTCTTTTGTTTTGAAGTCAGGTCGTTGATATAAGAGACAACCAAATATACTCAATGTTAGTTTATTTCCCTTTTGTGTAAGAAAAGAATATGAAGTATGATGCACGCAACTGAACAGATGTCTTTAGTATTAGAGTTGTATTTTTTTTTCTCCTCTAACAGACACAACTTAACTTACGGAGGATCGGTATCTAACGCAGGTAGAGGCACTTTTTGTATAGATACTAAATTACTTTATCTTTTCTACCGTTTTCTCGAAACTCAACAACATTATCTGCTTTTTCTTACTGTGAGCTGTAGATGCCAATAGAGTGCATTCTGCAGCTTCATCTTTTCCTGTCTCTTAGTCAGTTGGACACCGTTAGGACACCACACATGGTCTGTCGACTATGTTTATCCATTTTTCTCTGTCTTTTGAATTAACTAGAATCTCGTTCAATGACCGCCCGTCCATTCTTTGATGTGGTCTTCCCATCGCTTTCTCTGTCTACCTCTTTCAACAACCTTGTGATATGGTCATAAAGTTTTGGATTGCGTTTTTGACAGTGATCATCATAAAACTTTATGACATTTTGATCTTGTTTCGAATTTCCTCATTTGCGATGCGGTCTTTGTATGTATCCTTCTATACTATCTCTGTTCCATTGCTAGATATTCCTCTCTAGTTCAGCAGTTAGCCTCCCAAGATTCTCAAACATACAAGAATGTGGCGCATAAGTCAGATATTAATGTCGAGGGCTATGCCAGTTTTTTTCTCCAGATTGTTTTGAGCTTTGCAAGTGCTGCGATGGACTGGCCAGTAGTTCATGTTTATTTCTTTCTTCTTTCGTCACAGCACTCTCCAAAAACCACAGGATCGCTAAAAGGCATTCCTCTTCTTGTTTTTTTTTGGGGGGGGGGGGAGAGTTTGCTAAGGTTGAGAAACACTGCTATAAAATAAAAAGTTAGTTGCTTGACTCAGACTAATGTTTCATTATGAAAGTTGAATCCAAGTGAAAGAATCATGTGAATGAAGTGAACTATCTCGTGAGAAAGTCACTAAGTAAAATATCTTCTAATTTTACATTCCACTTGCGACCAGTAGTTTGGGTATAACTGATCTAGAGAGTACAAGTACATGTATGTAAAAAAAAAAGGTATAGGCCTATGTGTATATTATATGAAAACTTTGTGCATACTGTTTTACTTAGGCTTGGCTTATCTTGGTTCAGCGTGCAACTCTGAGTACTACTTTTCCATAGTGGAAGAATATTTTGAATTTCGGGATGTGGCTATAGCTGCCCATGAACTTGGCCATAGGTAAGATTTTTAAAATCTATATATTGTATTTAAACAATTAGGGTATGTAAATTTAATTCAAATGAAATAAATCTGTACCATGAAATCATAGTGCAGTTAGCTAAAAGCTACATGGCCATTGGATTATTCATTACAGTAGTGCAAACCCACTTATGGTTTTAATATTTTTACAAAGCTATTCTAAGAATGTTAATATTATTATTTAGTGCATTCTATACTAAGTGTTTAGCCTACGTATACACTACAAGAAGGATTTGATAAAATAAACATTTCTGTGAATTTAGAAAATATATTATTTACCAATTATATTATATATAATTCTATTATATTTACTAATTATATTAGGACAAAATAAATTATATTATTTTTCATTATGTATTAATAATATATGTAGCCTAAGCTGTAGGCCTACTGTGTGTGAAAGGAAATAATGAACAATGTACTTTTCAGTCTTGGTGCCAGACATGATATGGATGGAAATACCTGCCTGTCATTTGATCGCTACATTATGACTTCAAGATTTCAATTCCCAACATTTCGAAAAGCCCAGAACCCCTGGTTGTTTTCTCCTTGTTCTATAGATTATTTTAAATCATTCATTGAAGCATTAAATAAGTAAGTTGACAAATACATGTATGATTTGTGTGTGAGCGTGAGAGCAAGTGTGTGTGTGTCAAACTGATAGTTACACACTCGACGAGAACTGTGTGCATGATCGACTTCTCTGTAAAGTGTGATGCGGATTTGTAGCCTATAGGTCTGAAGACATAACACGCTTTGATAAAACACAAGAACGAGGGCGTTGATACAGCCAACAGAACACTTTCATTTGTTGTTTCATTACATGAACATGATCACTAGAAGCAGTTGTTGTTCAGTGTTCCTATAGAATCCAATGTAATAGTTTCACTGGGAGAACATCAATCGAACCTCAATTCTGTTATTGTTTTCCCTTTTATAGTAGTACAAATTTAGATTCCTCTGGATAATTGCTGAGCTATTTTAAATCGTTTTAACAAGCTCTAGTTAAGTCCTAACAACACTTGCAGAGATAAGAGCAGTAGCGTAGCTAGATAAGTAGTTACAGTTATAGATCACTCCTCCCATACTTGACGTAGTGACTTGTGACATTTGTGTGAATTGACTGAGTTGGCAACACTGAGAAACAACATTTCTATAAACCATCTGAGAATAATTATTTGCTGAATAGTACTACTTTCCGATGTTATTTTTTTTAAAAAGTGCATTGCTTTCAAACTTTTTTATCGCTATCTAGGAATGACACCAACTGTCTAATAACCAAAGAATCCAGTACAGACAACAAGGAAATACAACCGTTTCTGAACTCTCTTCCAGGAGAGGTGTATGCGGGTGATGACTTCTGTCGAATTGGAGATGGCCATGAGTCATATATTTGTAGGGTGAGTGTATGTTTAGGGGGTCAATAAAATTATGTTAAAGGGTTGTAACACAATTAAACGCATGTCATCATGATTGGTTTAGAGCTATCAAAGACAGGGTTGAGCATAAGAAAATAAAACAAGCAAAATAAAATAATACTTTTTTAAAAAAGCTTATCTAGGTGAAAGATGTCAACACTTACAATCCCTCAATAATGTAGAAGTTATTTCCCTTTTTCGATATCAAACAAAATAATTAATTACCAAATGCTCCTTTATCCCTAGTGCTATTCGGGGATTGGAATGTGTTGCCTGAGCCAGCCAGGAAAACCAGTGACTTGGCAGAATTTAAGTCATTGGTAAACATGCATGACTAAATGCATGACGCGTAGGACGTTATCATCTTCTGTTTTGAAGTAACGTCTGTATTATATAAGATAAGATTACCAATAATTAATTTACTAATTAGTAGCTTTTTAAAATTGTTTTATGTTTTGTTAGGTGCAATAAATAATTGTTTAAAGTTTCCACTCTATCCAAGAAAAACGAGTGTGGGAGAAATAAAGTTTACACAATTCTCTTCGTCATAGCTTCGTTCTAACTTGTGGAGGCTATTTCACAATAATTAATTTACTAATTAGTAGCTATTTAAAATTGTTTCATGTTTTGTTAGGTGCAATAAATAATTGTTTAAAGTTTCCACTCTATCCAAGTAAAACGAGTGTGGGAGAAATAAAGTTTACACAATACTCTTCGTCATAGCTTCGATCTAACTTGTGGAGACTATTTCAACCTACCTTTCTATAACACGTTAGTTGATCTCTCTTTGACTTCTAGGATCAACATATCTCAGACTACAGCAGCATTTGTTTCGCTGGAGTTTATTGCAACAGTCCTGAACTCAAGCAGTGTTATCCTAAACTCCCACCCGATGGATTCTCTTGTGGCAATAAAAAGGTACATCCTAACCACTACATGTACATTCTCTTCATCAGTGCTACTAACACGGCTGTTTCCTTTTTATCTGACTGTTGGAGTTTAGTAAAGTGACACGATTTTACATTTCCATGATTTTATGGTTTAGTCAAGATGTGAATTTCTTTTTCTTTTGACGTTTATTCGAAATAAATATTGCTCCTATATATATATATATATATCCGTATCTAATTTTTGATATACCTTTCTCTATCCAATCAAAATGTTCAAATGTAATGCTCTTTCTCTCTCTCTCTCGCTCTCTCTCTCTGTTTTTTTTTTTTTGGACATTAAGCAAAATGAAAAGAGTTTTCCTTGTGGGGGTAAGCAATGATCTCAAAGAACAGTTTTGTTATAAACACAAAATAAAAAGGATACAAAGATAGTTTGTGTGGAAACACAAACTCAAAATCGGCCCCCGAAGTGGTCCACCCAAGCAGGTTAAAAGACAGGTTTCACTATTTTCAGCAATATTTTCAGAATGAAATTGTATCAAAGACAAATGACAGGGAATAATGGAGAAAGAAGGTTGACAGATCTTGTGTGGTGCCCCAACGGTTCAGCAGACCAACGGATAGGTGAAAGTGAATGTAAAGTTAGATATGAACATGGCCAAACTGATGTCTTATAATGATTATCTAATTGTTTTGTAAAGGGTCAATCTCTTATTCAAAGCTTCAAGAAAGTAATTTTTTTTCTGCCTTTTTTTTGTTGACAAAAATCTAAAACCGTTTGTATAAACTTGTTAAAAATATGGTAAATAGCTATCTCCCTTACTAAATTGCTTCCAGTGTTTGTTACTATTAATAGTGAGTAGTTGTTAATATGGTGTACTTTTATGAAAAAAACTGCTTGCATAATTGATTTTAAAAATGAGATTTTTCGCTTTCATAAAAGAAAAATAGCCTTTGCATCGAACTTTAAATGGATTAAAATACTATGATTTCGGATTTTCAACATTTTTCTAGTTTACGAGATCTAAACGGGGCGGACAGACCACACAAAACTAATAGGGTCTTTTCCCCACTAAAAAGGGATATTTGTGTATCAGTGTGTGCTTTAGGAAAAATATTGACTGCAAAAACGATTTTTTTTTTTCTGTTTCAATAATTGAGTGGTGTTTGAATGGGACATGCCAACTATCAGATCATGCACCAGCTACACAAGGTAAAGTATACTGAAGTCTTTTCCTTAGTTATAAGGCTATAGACATAATGCTTAACGTTAAATTTACACTGCGAAATCATAGTAAAGCTTTAAGGAATAGTTTCACTTTAGATAAATGTTTGTTTTTAAAGATTAAGCGTTTGATCTTTAAATCACTCCTTTTCATTTTTAAAAATGTAAATGGTATTGCTGTAAATGGAAAGGGTAATTATGTGACAGAAATTATAAAAAAGGACAGAAGATTAACCCTTTTCACTCCACCGCCACCTCCCCTTTCTAGATGAAAACATGACGTTTTAAAACAGAATAGCCAAATATGGCGAGAGAGTTTATGTAATTGCACATGAATGTATCCTAATTATTTTAAGAAAGACTTTGTTTTAAAAAATGTAGAATTCATAAGAAATTTTTCAGTATAAGAGTAACAATTGAAATGAGCTCTGAACCCAAATATTTTTTCCTAATCGCCTTTTTCCAACCTCTACTCAAGCTGATATTTTTCTGTTGTATTTGGGACTAAAACTCTAATTTATGCTTGAATCGTAAAAATACAAACAAATTAGAGTAGAACCTGATTGGTCCTTTAATTTCTCCTACTTACGAATTGTTTTTTGTTTAGAGCTTTGAATTATTGATCTGTAACAAAATGAAGTTACAAATAGGCCTATTGAACAAAATGAGCTGTTTTTTTAAATAATATATTCGAATATTTTTTTTTTGGTGGTGATACTCAAAGCCTTAATCTAAATATGTTGGGTATCTTTATCTTTTCAAGGAACAAATTGGTTGTATTTGCATTGTAGTAAGGTAGATAAATTCATATTTGAATATTTTTCAAGTTAAACATTATACAACGGTTCTTAAAAATTAGATACTTTTTTAGCGTTTAACCATTGTTCTGTTGATGTCTTATGCTGACCAAAGCAGGCCTACTACAAGAGGTCTTGTTTACATGAAGATAATATTACAATAAATAGGCGTAATAAAGATACACTTAGGCTACTTGTGCCTCGATTGTCAGTCACACTTCAGGATCAGCCCTCGCCCCCACGTTTCTTTATTTCACTTAATTTGACCTGCCTTTTAGAATAAAATTTATAATGAGCTGTAGATGTCAGGAGAATGCGTTTTTGCAACGAAGAATGCAATAAAACACTTGGCGTCGGGGCCACCATCATGATTTTTTTTTTGCCAAATGCTGAGAAACACTGATTAAGTATATGCATAGGGTTAGGGTTTGGAAAAAATCGCCCCCCCCCCCCCCCCCCCCCCCACCGCTAGTGCGGGAACTAAATAGAAAGGATAGATAGATAGGCAGGCAGGCAGAAAAATAGAGAGATTGATTAGATAGATAGATAGATATATATAATTGTTCTAACATGTTTACAAGGAGACGACTGTCCTTTTGGTGACGACCCTGGTCTGATTGATGGAAAGACTTGCACTGAGTTAATGAGGACGTCACGTTCATTTTGTTACAGAGCTTTGTTTAGAGCTCGCTGTTGTTTCTCCTGCTACAGTGTCCAACTTCAGTTTCCTGGTAAACTTTAGAATCTGTTCAATGTCTTGTTAATGTGACAAAGAAGGTTAATGCTGAAAGATTTTATTTTATTTATTTTTCTATTTGTTTTTCTCCCCTTGCCATCCTTTTAGAAACTGCTTTTGTCCCAGTCTTGTTTGCTTTAAGCAAGAAACACATTTAAAAATACTTTATTTTTTAAAGACAATACTTCATTTAAGCAACTTATTTTTTTCTCTTAAAAATTAATGAATGTTAGATTAAAAAACAATGGAACATCTTTTCCCCGTCCTACCCCATAGATCTAAATTCTAGATGTAATATATATTACATTAACTTAAAATATATATGATTATATGATATTTCAATCAACTTTAAATTTATTTTATCGCATAATATCTGTACAACACGCCAGGTTTTTTTAAAAATTATTATAGAATAATGAGCCGAACTGCGATGTAGCATACGGCGCTAGTAAGTGACGAGTGAACACTTTCTGAAAGACACATATGTCCAAATGGGGTGGGTTTTGGCGAACGAATTTGTACGCATGCCTGGAGAGCGAGGAAGGCGCGGGGGCGTCAGGAGAGTTAGAGAGTCGGCGTGCGTGCATGGTGTTCCGCATGGTTGGTCGACGTAGAGATTATATATATACAGAAGAAGATTACTTGTTCTCCCTCCCTCTTTTTTTCTGAGCCGCGCTCTCTGTCGCCGTAAAGTTACGTGGGGTCTTTCTAGTCCGACTTGCAGAAATAAAAGAGAATCTTTCCATGACTTTTTCATCGAGGGTTTGAGAGTCGGCGTGCGTGCATGTCCTGCATGGATGGGCGACGTAGAGAATTATATATAGAGATTCCAAGGCCTTTAAATCTAGATTTAGAAAACTATGAGCAAAATTTTCCTGAACATTAGGCGTAATTTATTAAACTCTTGAATCATTAATGCATTACCCTCGGAAATTCAAAACCGTTGGCTCTAGATTTAAATTATTTTAAGGCTAGTAGGCCTACTCAGTCCAAATTTCATTTTTTTTTTTTTGGAAAAAATTATAACTGACTCAAACTAGAGTTTTCTCAGCGATATACATCAACCATTAAATTTCTAGCAAAATCATTAGAGCCATTTCTGAGATCAACGTTCAGGCTGGTTTCATGCAGGTTCCATTGTCCTTGAATTTCTGACTTGAATATATATAAAAAAATATGTAAAAAAAAATCAACAACTTTTATTTGAGTGCACTAAAAAAATGGAGAAAATAAATTATATAATTGTATAAAAGGAATAAAATTTGGCATTGATTCTCATTTGTCTCCTACAAAGTCTATTTGTAATAATGCACTCATATTGGTTAATGTATCTAAATTGTAGCCTACCTATTTAGGCTGTGAATTTTTTTTATTTTTTTTTTGAGATTAGAAAAGGAAGGACTTAATAAATATTTTCCATTGTTAAAAATATCCACAGGTTGTGAATTTGGCGACATGCTTGACGTTTGCCAAAAGGATCAGTGTACTTCCTATGACTTGGACTATGCCAGGGAGAATTGTTGTGAAACTTGTTCAGAACTTTTCTACACAAGATCTAGCAGCACAAGGGAGTTAACCACTATGTCTAGGGCTTGGGAGGAGAAACGCGGCACCTCCACACCTACCACAATGGATGTCACGTCCAGTCCGTTGTTCAAAGTTAACAGATTGAAAGAAACTCATAGAAACGCGATCTCGTCTCCTCTGCCAAATTTAGCTAGTGAAGAAAATGAAAGTTCAGGTACACACACACTTAAATATATTCCTTAGTAGAAGCTTTTTTATTTTGTTTTTTATTTTGCTTGTTTTTGGCTTGGATTTCTAATGTCTAATATCTCCATGTGTGACACGTTGTGCTCATCTCTGTGTTTTCTGGCTAGTAACCACTACCTCAACAAAACTGAAGACATTTGCTGTAGTTCTTTAATAATTTTGCCTATAGAACATGTCCTAACAAATGTTTTTCTCAGCTTAATCAAAGTTGAGTTGTAATCTACAGATCTGGGTTGTTCTCTACAGATGAAAAAACCAAGAAATCCAGTAAAACGAATAGAAATACTTCAAGGCCTCGCTGGTTACAACGGTCAGACCAAAGAAACGGTGAGATTTAGTAACAATTATAATTAGGACAATCATTGTAAACAATTATTTTATTGTGATTAATTAGAACGTCATCAAAATTTGTAGAGTCTAGACCAATAAGTTTGCTAAATTAACCAATTCAAGTATTTTTTATCGACAACAAATGTCTCTGCAGAGAATCGACCTCCACACACACTACACTACCATATTTAAATGGACTTTTACAACAAAAATGTCTCTGCAGGATTGAGATCTATGCTGTATAATGTTAAAACATATGTAGAAACTTTTGATCAATAATTGTTCTGCTTCGATTTCTCTCTACAGAAAGGCTGAGTCAAGTCCTATCACTCTTGCGGCATAATCGGCCAGATGAGTCTTCTCTTCAATATCTACGTTTCTTATTGTACATTCTCTATCATACCAGAATCAAGAACGAACAGAATGTTTTCTTGGGACAGTTCAGGACTTTGATACACAAGAGTTCTACTAGCAATGAGAGACAGATCAACAGTAACTCTTCCAGAAAAGAAACTTCAGGCATTAATGGTTCAATCCTAAACAGTTCTCTCATGTACTTGAAAGCTGTTAGGAGAACTGATGAGGATGATGGGGCGACAGAAAAAGAAAGAAATGATGACCTGACACATTTGAATGATGAGAGAAGCAAGGAGTACAGTGATGAAAGATAATTAAACGCAACTATATGATCGAAACCAATAAACAAGGAACAGTCTTGGGTCCACTACTATTTTTAATTTACATAAATGATTTACCAAATTGCATTACTTCAGGAACAAAAGTCAGATTATTTGCAGACGATTACATAATATATAGAACAATAAAAACAACACAAGACACATATTTTACAAAGAGAATTTGGTGAATTACAGAAATGGGAATCAAATTGGAGCATGTCTTTCCACCCAGAAAAATGTCAGTTGTTAAGAGTAACAAAAAAACTAAAACAAATTGATTCCACTTATCTTATTCATGGCAAACCAGTAACACAGACTAAAAACGCAAAATACCTAGGTGTTATAATAAATGAAAAACTGTCATGGAATCCACATATTGATGAAACTATAAAAAAAAATCAAACAAAGCATTAGAAATTTCTATAAATCAAGTAAGAACATAAAACTAAAATGTTATTTAACCTTGGTTAGGCCAATAATAGAATATCCATCCTCCGTTTGGGACCTTTCAACTCAATAAAACATTTAGAAACTGGAACAGACACAAAATAGAGCAGTGAGATTCATAACAAATGAATATTCACATTTGACTAGAGTAACACCATTAGTAAAATCACTAAATTTAGAAAGCCTTCAGGACAGAAGACTCAAAAGTAAAGTAGCAATTATACATAAAACACTGAACCATAATCTTCGAATACAAAAACAAAATTTAATAAAATACTCTGAAAGACACAAAGATAAAGGCGCATTCCTCGTCCCATATGCTAGGACAAATTTGTACAAATACTCCTTCTTCCCTAGTGCTATTAGAGCATGGAATGGGTTGCCTGAGCTAGCCAGGAAAACCAGTGACTTGGCAGAATTTAAGTCATTGGTTAATATGCATGACGAGTAGGACGTAATCTTCTTTTTTGAAGTAACGTCTGTATTATATAAGATAAGATAACAAGAAAAGTATGAAAAATACTTTTTAAAAAAAAAAGATAAATTTAGACTAATAATAATAAATGTGTGCTACTAGAAATATTTTTACCAATTGTTATTGTTTAGCGCAATATCATGCTTTTAGATTTCTCAATACACTATGATCCTATCACTTGTCTGAACCAATCGAGAAAGGGGTGGTTGAGAAAGAAGGTAATATCTGTGTAATGGTTACGGTGATCGCTTTTTAAATGCATTTATAAAAAAGAAGTTGGAACAACCTAAATTCGAACTCGATGGCTCAGGTCTATTTAAGTTTCCTCAAGCCAAAATACTAGCTACTGAGCCAGGGTAAGTGCTTATGAAAATAGAAGGTTTTATAAATATCTATTGTTAGTTTCAAACTTAAAAGCGGCCACCTATTTCTTTCTACATAGTTCTTGAGTAATACAGACTTTACTTCAAAAAAGAAGACGATTACGTCCTACGCTTGTCCCTACGTCAATCTAGTCATGCATGTTAATCAATGACTCAAACTCTTCCAAATCTCTGGTTTTCCTGGCCGACTCTGACAACCTATTCCATGTTCAAATAGCTCTAGCGAAAAAAGATTATCTTTGTGTCTTTCTGAGTATTTTATTAGGCTTTATTTTTGTATTTGAAGATTATGGTTCAGTGTTTTATATATTATTTATTTGTATAATTGCTACTTTACTATTAAGTCTTCTATCCTGAGAGGTCTTTATTATTGATTTTTTTAAAGGTATTAGTAGAATCAAATGTGAATATTCGTTTGTTATGAATCTCAATTCTTTATTTTGTGTCTGTTTATAGTTTTTATTGTTTTCTTGAGTTGAGTGTGCCTAACAGAGGATGCATATTCTATTATTGGCCTAATCAAAGTTAAATAACGTTTTAGTTTTATGTTCTAATTTATTTATAGAGTTGTTTTTTTTTACATTAATTCTAATGCTTTGTTGATTTTTCAATAATTTTATCAATATAGGGATTCCATGATAGTTTTTCAAAAACTTAAGTATTTTTAGTTTTTAGACTGTGTAACTGGTTTACCTTGAATAAAAAAGTGGTATTTATTTGTTTTAGTATTTTTTCTACTCTAAATAATTGACATTTTTCTGGGTTGAAAGACATGCTCCTATTTGATTATCATTTCTGTTATTCTTCAAATTTTTTGTAAAATTACAGTATCTTGTGTTGTTTTTATTGGTCTATATATTATGATTTGTCAGGTAAAACAAATAATTTTGCAAAATGTCAGCTTGATCTGAGATTGGGTGTGAGAGAAATAATCAATTCATTTCACTACATAACGGGGGCGTACGTTTGGGGGGGGGGGGGGGGGGGGTCAAAATAAGCACTGGCATTTCCATACAATCCGGCCCACGTTGCTTGCCATTTGAGGAATTTGAGCGTTTAGGCCTTGTATCTTTATGATACGAGTTAGTGTTTCCATATCGTCAACAGTGGCTTGGTGGAGCTGTGAATGTTCCTTAATAAAAGTTATCATCATATTTTCAACAAGGTTTCTAAACTGTGTGTGCTCAACTGTGGAGGAAATTAATATCTGCATCTCTTGGCAGAGTGTTCCAGCAATTTTGACTTTATATCTCTCACGTTTTTTTTGATAACCTTTTCATTTAGTTTCTATTAGGTTACGTTTATGACAACTTCAATAATAATTGTGATTTGTGAATTTTTTCGTAGCTGAGAAATACTGCGATCTTGCAATTAACCGACCAACCTTTTCATTTAGTTTCTGTTAGGTTACGTTTATGACAACTTCAATAATAATTGTGATTTGTGAATGTTTTCGTAGCTGAGAAATACTGTGATCTTGCAATTAACCGACCAACCTAATTATAGAATGCACCTTTGACAGTAAGTTTAGGAAACTGGATCTACAGACTGCTATAAATGGTGCTACCTCATAACATCAAGAAATACTATTAATTTTTAAACAGATTCGGTGGGAGGGGAGGTGATTACATCTACTGCCCTCTAAGTGGGGTAGGGCGGTCATACTTTATGAATAAATCATAATTTGTGAACAGAATTAGTTGAATATCTATATAATATAAGCTACATTAATAGTTGAACCCATTTGCATATGTCACACCACACTCTAATTTCAAATTTTATCAATAGTAAATATAAAAGGAAAAAGGGTTGTTCCAGGTGAGAGGCGCGATACATGCAATCGCCCTTCACCCATCGGAAAAAAAACAATACTTTTTCTTTTTGTATTTTAGTTAAGAAATAACAAAATAAAAAAATGTCACTAATATGATTTATATGTGCTATAAATTGAATTCTTATATCGAGTCGCCCCACCAATATTCTTTAATGCCAAATGCAATCATTAGCAAAATTATAAAAAGGAGCGTGGATTAATCGTTTTTACTCTACCGCCCCCTCTCCTTTCCAGAACCCAAATATTGTTTCCCTAGTCACCTTTTTTTTCAAAACTTTACTCAATCTGATAATTTTCTATTGTATAAATAAATTTGGGACTATAACTATATGCTTGAATCCTAAAAATGCAAAAAAATGTAGATTAAAATCTGATTGGTCCACTTCATTTACTCTCCCACTTCCGAATTTTTAGCGGCCCCCTAAATGGGAAAAGACGCTATTAGTTTTGTATGGCCTGTCCGTCCGTCCGTTCCGTTTAGATCTCTGAAACTAGAAGAGAAAATGAAAATCAGACATCATGATATTTTAGATCATTCCAAGTTCTAATGCAACGGCTACTTTTTTCTATTCCGAAAGTGAACCATCTAATTTTTAAAATTATCTATGCAAGCAGAATTTTCCAAAAAAAAAAATACACCACTTTTAAATAAAAAACTTCAGTGGAGGTAATTAAGTCTTTTAAAAAGGTTATAGACTTTTTATTAATAAATCAAGCTTCATTCATGATTCGAATTGGTACAAAAAATTTGCTTCTAAGGTCACAATGGAAAAAGTATCAATGGATCATTATAAAATAGATTTTCCATTTATTAACTAACTCATAGAATAGAATACTGATTCAAATGTTGTTTTTAAAAATAATTTTAATACGAACTTCGTTTTCGTTGTAAGTTTAAAAAACAACAACACGAAGTACTTCAATAGCGCGCAGTTTTGACCTATCTTCATGATACACTTGACAACAATCTTGATTACACTCAAAAGAGGCGAGATGTAGATTTAGATTTAAACGTACTAACCAATTTGAACAAAATTGAATCTATAAATTATTAAGGAAATAGTTTGTCTTCTTACAGTTTAGGGGTGCATATTTATTTATTATGTAAACATTAGTATCACATTAAGAAGTGAATTTGATGCGAAAAGCATATCATTATTATCCAGTCGTAGGCGTACTAGATCTAGATCTACATCTAATCCTGATCATAATACTGAAACTGATCTTGCCATTCAGCAGCTCGCAAGTGGAAAAGTTCCAGGAGATGACTCCATTCCTTCAGAGGTTTATAAAAAAGGACAAACACTGATTGAAAGACTTCACGAGCTGTTCTTCCTTATGTGGGAACAAGAGTCATTACCACATGATGCCACAATTGTCCATCTATACAAGCGCAAAGGAAACCATAGAGGATATATCTCTCACGTGTCCTACTAAATCGGCTCATGCATCATCTAGAACAAGGTCTACAACCAGAAATCCAATGCAGCATCAGAAAGGAGCGTGGAACCATTGACATGATCTTTGCGGTAAGGCAGCTTCGGGAAAAAATTGACCTAACAAAAGCATTCGATACTTTTAGCAGAGAAGGACTCTGGAAGATCGTGTCAAAGTGCGGATGTCCACAAAAATTCATAACAAGGTGAGACTATTTCATGATGGTATGAGGTTCGTGTTCAGGAGAATGGAGAACTATCAGAACCTTTTGAAGTATCCAGAGGGGTTAAACAAGGCTGTGTCCCACTGCTAAGTATCATGTTCTCTGCTATGCTGACAGATACATTCACAAATAGATATAGTAACGGAATAAATATAACGGATATATTTGATGGCTGCCTTTTCAACCCGAGGCGACTCAAAGAAAAATCAAAAACAAAATCAGCAGTAATCAGGGAACTGCTATTTGCTGACGACTTTACCCTGGATGCCTGCCCCGAAAATGATGAAATAGTCTCACCATGATTATGAATTTCTTTTCCTTTTCTGAACTGTTCCCTGGTTCAACATTATATGCACAGTGAGCTAATGATCAAACCATTGCTCATCTAAGACAAGACAAATAACACATTGAGTCAAAGCAGAACGATTTGTCACAACCGTGTTGGCTCAGCCATCTAGCGCGGGAGATTAGGCCTATAAATGATTTGTGTTTAAACATAAGCCTATTTGTAATTTATTATGCCCGCGCTCGGTGAGGCAAAATATATAGTTCACAGCTGGGGCTGTGTAGTCAAGGGAAATTCATTCTTCATTGATCTTCGGAATCGAAGACAAGCCTTATTATTATTTTTAATGTGAAGAATAAGTTATTTTCCTCCATTACATTTTGGATTTCAGTTTGTTGTGTAGTTATTGTTCTGTCACTTAACATCATAGTCTTGTTTGGGTCAACAAAATGGCCAAGACGGGTTTTAGGAGTCAATTATAGAGATCGGATCTCAAACAAGGAAAACTTATGCCGAAGTGGGAGTCGACCACTTAGTGAGGTTGCGACAGAGCGTCACATAAGTTTTTCGTGGTGGGGATTTTAAACTCAAAACCTCCTGAAAAGGGGGGGGGGGTAACCTCAAAAGCTTCATTGGCTACGCTCATGGAATTTAGTAACTGTAGTTTGCTTTATTTTTCTTTTTTTTTTTTAACGAGGGTGGTTTCACTCTGAAATTCGACTGTGGGGAGGGATAAACACAAAACTCTGAACAAAAAAAAAGGGGGGGGGGGGTAAATTCACAACCACTTGGCTACGATCGTGGCAGGCTTTTTTTTTACGATGATGATTTGATATTAAAATTTCCTCTCCAATAAAAACAAATAAAGCAAAACAACAGTTATAAAATTCCACCCCTCCATGCGGAGGGAGGGGGGATTTCATTTACGGGGGTGGGGTTTGAACCTTCTCCCTCGGCTACGCCCATGATTTATACTATTTACAATGTTTTTTTTTTCAATACTATTAAATATTTAAAAGTATAGTAATTAAATATAATTAATGAAAGATCTAGATCTCTCTATATATTAAACAATAAATACTTTTAACTTGTATACATATTTGTTTGCATGTATATAGATCTAGATCTTATATATGGAGAATGAGGGGCTATCTTACATCAATCCAGATATAGCAATGTCCAGTGAAATAACGGGCGTGGAAGGTCTCGCGTCGACGGTTCTCAAAAAGTTAAATGTAATAAGAATAATTTAAATTCAGACTTGTAATAGTACAAAAAAAACACGTAAATTACATTGTGTTTTATTGTCTGCTTTTATCTAGATCGTTATTATTTCTATTAAGATATATTTTTATCTATTTATTACGGTATTATAATTTTTTATTTTTTCTTGGCATTGAACGATATTTTTCACCAAATTATCAAACAGGGTAGGTAACTCTACTTATTTTTATCGGAAGTACATTTAACAAATATCGTATTAACGGTTACTGAGTTGTGTGGATAGACAAGACCAACATATTTATTTTTTCTACACGTGCTGTAGAAAGCAAAATGGCCACGACACAGCTCTGTTGTTTTTCTGAAGATGGAGAATATTTTGCACATTCAAGTTCTGATGGAACATTACGAATATTTGAATGCGCAACAGCAACTTTAAAACAGGAATATTCATCTAGTTCACATCTTTCATCCACCACTTCTTCATTGACGTGGAGTAGACTTAAAAAAGAATTGGTAGATCTTTAATTTTTTTTTTAAATTATAAATAATATTATTTAGAATCTAGAATATTAATTATTTTTTTTATAAATAATAAGGCATTAGACTTTAACTAATAATAATAAAAATAAAGTTATTAAACTTTTACTTTAAGTCTTAAATTAAAGTTTAATCTTCACTAGTAGACTCTTAGCTATTTTTCAGGGACTTGTCACTAATGAATGTAGAGTAAAGTGCGAAGTTTGAGCGCATTAAGCCCGCTGGCAGCAATTTTCAAGTTTGGATTTTTATAGCACCGTAACGGTCTGACCTATGAAAAAACTGATAGTATCTCTGAATTCCTCGTCCTTTTTCTATAAAAATAGATAGGATTTAATGTACCACTAGGCTTAGTTAAAATTAAATACGAAGTCAAAGAGGTGTAGGGTAAGTATCGCCAAGCGTACTTTTCCTCGAGCGGATTTTTCCCCAGTTAGTAAGCTCGATCGGGTTGATGGAAGGTTCGAACAGATCAAAGAAAATATATATAAAAACATGTTTTAATATTTAATTTTTACTATAAAGTCATTTTCTTTTTACTCCAGCGCAAGAACACCATCCATTGCACCATTTCCCACCCTCCACAACTTCAAATAGTCTCTATAAGCTGATGAGCAATCAGACTTAAAAATAGCCTTAAGCCCATTACCCATTTCCTTCCCTACCAGGTAGTAAAAAAGAATAACTCCACACCTCCTGAGTTTGACCTCACCATGAACTTAGCCTTTACAAGGAAAAGAAAATAGTATGTGTAGGAAGGGAAGAAAAAAGGTGCATGCGCAGTAGCAATATAGTAGTAATTTGGTAAACATTCAAATAAAAAAGTTTTAGCAATAAAAAGTGAACTGTTCGAACCTCTTGACAAATCGGGGCTGCTCGAACTTCGCACTTTCCTATAAATGTCAGTCTTAAATTAATCTTAAATCTATTCTTAATTCTAGATCAAGAGTTTATTATTATTTATTGTTAATTATAGATCTACTAATTCTAATTTTATTATTAGATCTATAATTTTTTTTTATTTTCATGTAGACTAGAAATAGGATCTAGAATCTATAGTAGCTTCTTATATTAGGCACAGCTCATTGAATTCTCCTTTAAGAAACACGTCGCTTTTTTTGTTTATAATTAATTTGTTTTTATGTTTGGAGCTAAAACCGACATTTCGGGACAGTGCATGTCCAATTTTAGATAAGTTCCTCTATTTTTGTCCCGCTTTTCCAAAGCAGATGGCAGTTTTTTAGGTTTCTCGGTAACCAAGTATGTAAAGCTATTGAACCTCCCCCGGCAATTCATACCCGTATAAGGGATTAAGGCTATATTATTAACCTGTTTGATCATAGGCTGATGGATATATCAAAATAAGCTTCCAAACATCTTTAGAAAGATATTTCAATCACATTTATTCCGTAAGCCGTTAAATAAAATTAAAAAAGGAGGTGTTTCAACAATAATAATGAATTTAACACATTCTCCCATAGTGCACAAGGCAAAATCGTAATAAGAAATATTACTGGGATTAATAAATCTATGATTTTTTCAATGAATAAACGTTACCTAGATCGATAAATATATATATAATATATAATTTATGAATGAAAGAAAAAGTGTGGGCTGTTTATTTGAAGCCAGAGACCATGCCCACTGCAGGTGATCACGCCAGGCGAGTGCTGGCGGTGAGGAGAGGTATACACTAAGTGTGTAGTGTCACAACCTATCAAACAGGCAGTGGAGGGAAGGGGGAGAGAGTCATGAAAAGAATTATAAGCATCTATGGGAGGGAGGGGATATTAAGGTGTAACAAAACGAACATTCAGATTATGAAAAGAAGAGGGTCCTTGGATGGGAAATAAAAAGAAAGAGAGAATACACGTAGCCTAGTTGAAAATATCATGTTTATTAAATTATGATAATTAATTTTTAGATCTATAATTTATAGAGATTTATTTCTGTCTGTTTCTATAGATTGTATAGGTAGGCATATATAAATAAATAAACTATAAAAGATATATATACATAGGCCTATATATATATAGAGAGAGAGAGAGAGAGATATGGGGGGCAATAAACTATAAATACATATTGCAGAAGTGAATCTAGATCTACTTCTTTTAGTACAATCTAAATAATTTTTAATTAACACAGATATAATTTATTAGCAATAACATAGTGGTGTTTCTTAACGGAGCTCAATGTGCGCTAAAGGAGAAAGTACAAAAACTGCGTTAATTATAGGAGCATGAAGTGACCTGATTTATTTTAAAATAAAATCTTGATTATAAGTAGTAATTCAAAGAAACAAAGCTATTTTTATAGTCCTTTAGTTGCAGAATAAGAATCTGCTTTCAGTTTTTTTGTAAGTTAAACCGTCACCAAATAAAAAAATAAATTAAAAATTTGACCTAGTTCCTGAATACGGTGTGCCAAATATAAGAATCTACTATAGATTATTTAGATCTAGATCTAGACTGATTTTTTAAAAAAGTTTGTAATAATTTAGAGTCAGCGTAGATTTATATATACTAGATTTTAGATGATAGATGTAGTGGAGTAGACATGACATTGATAGATCTATAATTAATATACTTGAATTAATTGTCATAAAAGTGACATAAGTCACTAGTTGAAACTATTGTCACATAAGTGTGTAGTGACTATCTAGATTATTCTAGTCTAGAAGTCTAGAGATTAAGATCTCTTACTATTAGATTTCATTTTCTTATTAGACAAGATCTATGGATGTGAAATAAAAAATGTATCTTTGAAAAAACTATTTTTCGTTAGTACATCATTAAAATACTTTGAAAGAACTTTCCAATGGTGTATAGTATAAATTATGACTGTGTGTTTAACACTTAACAGTTAGAAAGTTATGAATTTTTTTGTGTCGTTTTGACCTAACATTGTTGACATGGAGCAAGATGAGAGCTGGCGAGACACACACCCCTGCTCAAAAAGTTGGAATTGAGTTTCGTACACGATAGATCTACTTATTAAATAAAATATTTAAGTAGAAGATCTAGTATTCGTAGTAAATTTCTAGCTCACAAATCTGATTTCATTTATGCTTATGAACTTCACTTGTTTAGAATGTAAATATTGATGAAATAAACAATAATCGGGTCTAGAGCTACAAGAAATGTCAAGGGGTGTGGACAAAATGGCAGCTCTGTGATGGCAGAAAATTACAAAATATTTAAAAAGTGGGATCAAAATCATCTGAAACAATTTTTTCAAATGCACTTTAAAATTATAAAACAAATAGAAGATATATAATAAACTTTTTAAAACCTTTTTAGACCTATACATAATTGCTATATCAACTAGCCTAGGCAAGATTTTAGTCTTAAAATAGCTTTCAAAAAAAGTAAAAAAATTAAAAATCCCATAGGGAGCAGTGCAAATTTATGTTTCAACATTGTAATCGATAACAATGGAAGAAATAAAGGTATCGTGATAAAACTTGGCAGAAATATGGCTAGATATATTTTCTATTAGTACAAAAAAAAATCAACTTGTAAAATGTTACCTGAAATGAGTATCAGTAAAAAGAAAAATACATATACTTTCAAGTTTTAAAAAAAAAGTAAGAAAATGCACATTTTTTTAAAAGTCCAAATGGAAAAAATGTACCTAAATATAAAATGTAACCGTATTCCCCTCTTTTAGCAACGATTTCAATGGATTTAAAATCATAATCAATTTCAATCAAGGGCCTATGTACAGAAAGTAAGAAAAACGGATCTCAAAATTTGACGTCATTTTTTAACTCCCAGTCTTACGGATTTTCACATATCTACAAGATCTAGAATAATCTAGTCACTAGATATCTATCAAGTATCATTCATCTCAATCTAGTTCTGTTTTTCTAACTCAATCATAAACAAACAACATCATTGAACTTGATTTCGCCATGTGCATCCCTAGCTCTTCTAAGTTCTATACAACTTAGCCTCTTAGGAATTTGAATAAAAAATGGTTATAACTGTGACACTAGTGAATAGTGAGTTTTTTTTTTTTTCTTCAACATTCCAGACATTCAAGTCTTATCAATGGTTATCACGACTCATTTTGGTGAATGAGGTCCACTAACTACAACATGTTTCGATCATGATGAGTCTAAAAGAGTCTAGACTCTAGACAATCTAGATCTAGACCTCTATTCTAAAGCTAGATCTAGAGTCAAGAGTTAAATTAATCTAGAGACTAGTCAAAAGTTAGAGTGACTAGAGTAGAGACTCTTAGAGTCTTAGACTCTACTCTAGAGAGTCTATAGGAACAAGGGGTGGGAGTGTGATCAGCAAAAAAAAATTTTTTTACTTCATAGCCATTACCCTTTTTAGGAATCACCTTCCTCCACCCCATCTCCATTTGACCAAGTCCAAGGGGTTCATGCCACTCAATCATACATCAAGTCTCTTGATGGCCTTGGTCAGACAAGTTGTAAGTCTACATGTACCTAGTCATTCATTAATTTTAGACTTTAGTGGACTATTTCCTGCTCCCTTCAGTGGCAGTATCTTTGGTGCCATAGAAAAGTAAGGGGGATGAGTGAAAAAAACTCAGCTCAATGTTGTCTCCCATCTGGAGATCTATCACAGCCATCACATCCTATATATTGCAGGATTTACAAAACACTTAATATGTCCTAATTGCCAAGACTCAGTCTCTTCTCAATCACTTAAATTCAATTTAATAGATACAACTTTCTTTCTTCAAAATACAATTCTTATATTAAGATATTACTTGCTTGTTTTAATGCTACTTGTTAACCAATTTAAACTTGTCACTCATGCATTTACTTCCTCACATGATTATTAGCTCCTTTCATGCTTTACTTCTAAAAAATAATAGGATTGCTTATAACAGCTGCAGGAAAAACAATTCTGACCAATCAATGTCCTTTTTGTGATCTGTTACATTTAGGGAGATCCACAAATAACATGATTTTCTCCATCAACTTCATGAAAAGTGCAGAGAGCAAATGATGCCTTTGTATTCATTGACCTGACAGAGGCCTTTGATCTAGTCAGCAGAGAAGGCATCTTTAAAATCTTACACCCAAGCTGTTAAATATTATTGTCTCTTTCCACCAAAATATTATGGGTACTGTGCAGTTCAATGGCGCCTGCTTAGAAAGTTTCAGTATAAACAGCAGAGTCATACAATGTGTTTCCTGGCCCCAACCCTCTTTGTAATGCTAATCCACCACGCGTTAGACAAATCCACAGAAGGCATCTATCTTCATTCCAGTTTTGATGGCAAACTTCTAAATATTGCTAGACTGAGGACCAAAACTAAAATCAGAACCACCCTTGTAAGAGATCTATGCTATTCGCGGATGACGCAGCCTTGGTGGCACACTCACAGTCATTAAGGCTTGCAAAGAGTATGGCCTTACCATTAGCACAAAGAAAACTATTGTTATGGCACCACCTGCTACAGCACCATCCTCATTGACGAAAACATGCTAGATGCTGTAAATGAATTCTGCTATCTTGGATCTACAATTCAAGATGACCTGTCTCTAGAAGAGGAGATAAATAAAACGCATAGGAAAGATCGCATCGATCTTTGCTAGACTCTGACAAAGAGTTTGGGAAAATCAGAAGCTCACCACAGTGACCAAAATGGAGGTCTACAAGGTATGTGCTCTTAGCACGCTACTATACTGCAGTGAGTCGTGGACTACCTACATAAAGCAAGAGAGAAAACTAAACTCACTCAGAATCCACTTGCGCTGCCTTCTAGGACCTTGAAAAGAGTGTGCAATACTATGATTCTCGTGAGAACCGACCTTCCCAGCATCTTTACAATGGCATCTCGAAGATCATTCTGTAATGGCAACTTGCGTCTGGCTCAAGAAAAACTGGTTGCCCCCACATCCATTATGTGGATGTGATAAAACAGGATTTAAAATCAGGGAACATTGACTGACCATTGGAAAGACATAGCCTTAGACCGCACTAGTTGGAGAGAGGCAGTGACCAAGAAAGTTATGGACAGCGAGAAAACATGGGCTTCAGCTCTTGAAGAAAAGTGTGCCATATGGAAAATGGTCGGCTCCTCTACCACCAAATCGAAAGCCACCTTGGCCTAGATATTTATGGACAGAAGTGTCGCTCCACAGCCATATGAAAAAGTGTTCGAGATGAACCATAGCTGTTCTACGACTGAAGGAGGCCTATATATATCCATGCAGTGGATGGAGATTGCTTTGTTACAAGAGATGCTAAGTGCTCACATATTTTGATGTGGAAAATGGGTTTGGTAAAATAATCACATGAACATAGTAAGTAAGGTAAAGTTCACCTTTCAGATCTTGCGATCTTTGGGGCAGATGATGTAAAGGTCTTCTGTTTCTGCTCCCACGGTTAACGAGGGTGTCATGTGGCCAACTGCCTTTACATTTCCCCAACAAATGTCAAGTACCCTTTAGTTAGAGGTGGGTGGAGACAAGGGTGCCCTAAAGATTTTAAAAATCCCAGGAACAAACTCCTCAGTTCAGAAGCCAAAATTTTTTACCACTCAGCCACAGCGCCTCCTTCCTATATGAACATTTAAAAAACTACTGCTAGCATCCTAACGTAACCTTAGGTATTAGGACTGTACTGTAAACAACACGTTCTAACGTGGGATTTGACTGCACACAAAATTTTTTTTTACTTTCAAACAACAAAGCTAAGTCAGTAAACAGTAGTTAAAATTTTTTCAAAAATTTTAATGTATTTAGTTTATTTCAAATGGTGATAATCATTTCAGCCACCCAGTCCTAATGCTAAGCGAAAAAAGCTCAATAACACCGCTGAAGAGGAAAGCTACCACGATGAGTTGAAATTACTTGCCTTAGGTACAACTTCTGGAACTGTCTATTTATACAGTTTTGCCAAAGGACTACTTCACACTCAGTTGGTGAGTATTAGCAGTGTTATTGTGCTAATTATTTAATTGTTTAACATGTAATTGCCTATTCCATTGTAAAATTACTAGCAATCATAAAACCACCAAACAATTCATTGTTCTACAGACTGGTGCCCACACTTCAGCAGTGAATGATATTTGCTGGCACTTTTCAAAACCAGAATTGTTTACCTGTTCAGAGGATCAGACAGTTGTCCAGTGGGATTTAAAGAAAGGGAAAGTCAGGCAGTGAGTTTAATTTGTCCATCTATCATTTCATGTCAGTGTGGCGTTGACACATGGTTATATAATATTGGCTTTTAAAACTTGTTTCAAAGAGTAAGACATTAAAAAGATTAAAGTGTAAACGTTGTAAAATGACTTACTTAGACTTAGGTCCTCCCGCACCGTTCGGCGCATTGGGCAGCAATGTAAAATGAACCACTTATACATAATTTATCCTTTTTTAAAATTGCTTAACATCGTAAAGCTGATAAATTAAATTAACTAAATTAATCAATCAACTGCCTAAATTCTAACTATTTAGGCAGTAGATTTTGTGTACAAATATTTAATTGGTTTGTATTGTATCATGATAACACCACCTTTTGAGACTATGATTTTTCTAGATAATGAGGCTTTTTGTCTTCCAGTCCTTTGGAACCCAGCAGTTATTTGCCTGGGCTTTTTTTTTTAACTTGTCCCTTTCTTTTGCACAATCTTTTCTTTGGGTCACACATGTCATTGTCTTTGATTTTCTCCAGCTCTTTCTTTTGAAAAGGGACTTTCCCTCTAAATTCTAGTAAGGGTGAGCTCAAGATGAAGCTAGTTTTTTAAGCATTTCATAGGATACCTTCTATGATAGAGTGCAAGTATCATTCTATATACTGAGGTCTCTGAACCATATATAAAGGTTGTGAGAACCACTATCTGGTCGACATGTATTGTATAAGAAGAACTGATAGGCTTATTTATAGATGTAGAAATAGCAATAAATTATACTTTTTCTAATCTTTTAATTAATTTAGATATAATGAGGTGTGGCTCTGTCTTAATAATTAATGTACCTGTTTTTAGTTTTTGTTTTTTCTTTCACATTGATTGCTATCAAGATATTATTTTTATTGTTACATCTATGGTAAACCTAAGACAAGAAACATGTTTCTTTTTAACTTTTAATAATATTAATTTTATATAAACACGATATTACGTTTTCAACTTTCTTATCTTTTTAAATATTTTTTTTTTTTACAGCAAATGGAAATGTGATAATTCTGGGATTTATTCAGTGTGTTTATGTTCCCAAAACAAACTTCTCACAGCAAGTAATAGTATCAAATTATGGGATCTAAATACAAGAACTGTATTACAGGTACTCAATGTCAATTAAATGACACTATGTTTATATGTAACCTTATTGATATTTCTCGTGGTCAAGTGAACTACTGTATAACAATTAAAAATGCAAACAAAACCTATGTAAATGATTGTCATACACTTGTATTTTTAGAATCTAGTTAGGGTCAACTGTTTCTGATAGAGAGCCTTATCATGACATTACAAAAAATTATAATTCTTTTTGTACTTATTGTGCCCTCAGTAGGCTTACTGTTATATGAGAATTGTGTCCTGGTAAATGCTATTATTGATTAAATGTTATTTCTGAAAATCTTATTTTTTAAATATTTTTTTTCTTCAGACATTTACAGGGCATTCGTCACCTATTTTCACGTTAATACCAGTTTGGTCTAGTACTAATGAAGCTTCTTACGTTTTATCTGCATCCCTTGATGACAGGCACATTCAAATTTGGTACATTTTTTTTTATCCATTTAAGTTATCCATTTAAATATGAGCAGATAAATCTTGCATTTGTTTTCTGTTAAAATAATAGAATGCTAATTTCAGTTTTTATTAAATTTCATTTGAAAAGCATGCTTTATAAATACAAGATAGATTTACTCAGTAAATATAAAAGAATGTGTTCATGGAACAAAACAAAAAGTTGTATAACTCTTACTGCAGTTTATTTCTTAGTTATTTGTTGTTTTTGTTTTCTTCCAGGTACTGTGGTGACTCATCTAAAGATCGAGATGCTGTTGCCTCTTTTTCTGTTCCTGATGAGCCTGTGTATTTATCATTATGTAAACCCTCTACTTCATCACAAGTAATTTTTACATTTCTTGTCTTTTTTTGGGGAGTCCAACAGGCCAATAATAATTCATCCCAATAGTTGAAATTTCTATTACTTATTGGACACTAGTAGCAAAATTATAATTTTTTAAATGGTTTTGTATTACCATCTTTTTATTGCATGCCCAGAGTGCTTTGGTCCAATCTCTTTAAGCATGATATGAGAATTTTGTTAGAGTTGTTAAAACAAGTATTGAACATGAGACATTGCTTGACTCAATCAAGACATATCTACCAATAGTAGCACAATTAAACGAAATAAGATGTGAAGAGTCTGAATTGTTAAATAAAAACATGATTGTTTTTTGTTTTTTTTTAGAATGTCATGTTATCAGTTATTACAAGAAAAGGTTTCGCCTACATATTTGAACATGTTTTAAATGGGTAAGTAACACGTAGGTTACATGTATGATGATTGTGACTGAGTTAACATTACATTTTACTTGGCATCAAATAACTATATATACATTTATATTACACAATAATGTATGCTTTTTCAGGAAAAAATCTACACCTATGACATCAAAGGTTACAGTGAAGGCTGTCATGTCAAATGAGCAAGCTGATGTTAAAAAATCTTCTGTTCCTATTCTGGCATCAGATTTCATTACTAAAAATATAATTGTTGCCTATGGTAACCCTGTAAAACCACAGTTTGAAAGAATAGTAAGTAACTCACTTGATATCTTGTATGTGTTCAAGGGGCTGAATGGCATTAATTGCTTAGCTGCCCATCAGTAGGGTCTCAAAGTTTGTCTGGATTTACTATTATGATTATTCTTATTAGTGTATTTTTATATGTGTAGGTGTAGTATATATTACTGTTCAGTATCATTTGTTGCTTAATAAAACACAATTGTGTGTATGATGATTTTAAAATAAGATGTTAAATTGAATATTTTGATATATATTTACAAAATGATGTTGAAAAGAACAATGATTTAGATTCATGTCTATAGTCAACACTTTGATATTCAGTTGCATACTAGTATAAACATCAAACAGAATCTCTCTAGTATATTTTCAACTACTGAATTGAATGGTTTTTATATTAATCATAATGATTTACTCATACCTTTTACACTTGTTTAAACAATAGCTGTCTCTGTACAATGTCCTCTGCTCTGTATCATTAGTAGTTCTGTCCCAAAAGTAGAATTCAGTGTACCTTCAAAAATTAGATCACACAAGACATCTTTACAATAGCACATAAGCCTCTACACTATCACCCTAAGGGTTAAAAGAACAACAATACTCTAGATCTAAACTAACAAATAAAAACATAACCTCAAAATGTAAATATAAATGGAAAATGCAAACATATAATCCCACTAATGGGGTTTTAAACAATCATTATCAACTTACTAACATTAACTAACAAACCGTATAACCAGCAAGACTCTTCACACTTGGACTTGCTTAAAAAAACAATCTTCCTATTAAAAAGCCAGTTCACCTGACTTAGCATCTTTAGCAGTAAGTATGTGACTCATGAAATAAAAAAACTAAAATATACTGTCAAACACAACTAGAGCTGAATGTATTTCTCAAGATCTTAAAGACAGTTAAAAATCTTTTTATACTGTCAGTACTGTGCTTGCTATAATAGCTAAAAGAAATAGTATTAAACTAAATTTGAACCAGGTGTAATTATGAAGCATGAGATTTTTTTGTCTTAAACATTAAATTACATGGTTTTGATAATTTCATGCCATTATTTGTTTCAGAAATATGATGCTGCTAAACCTGAGATAATTATAACAGTCAAAGCTCTGTCTTTGTCTTTAATTAAGGAGGAATATTCACAGGTAATGTCACTAAACTATATTAAGAGATAGAAAAAAATACATTCAGTGATGGGAATTTTCATGAAAATTTTCGGAATTCAGACAATTTCTTCTGATCCGGTTTTCTAGCAAAAAAAAAATCCAAATTTGTTTACATTTTTTTTTTTTATGCGAAAAAAAAATCCGATTGTATTATTTTTCCATTTTCGGAAGAATGCAAAATAAGATTTTTTATTTGTTTTTAACATGGTGGCATATCCAGTCTTTTGACACAGCTATAAGTTCTATTTTTAAAAAAATCTTGTGTTTCCGTATTGTCTTAAGTCTAGATCTCGGTCTAGACTAGAGTGGTTTGAATCAGTCTAAATAGATCTATTCTAGATAAGATATCTAGTTTCTTTAATTTGAATACTTTTGATCTAGATCTAGAGCGTCTAGACTTCAAGGGCTGCTTGCTAGCTTGAAAAGTTTAGAAAAGTATCAGAGTATCATGATGCCAGGCCACTATACGCTATTAATTTTTACTCTGTTGATTACGATGGCCCCTAGATTTTTCTAATTTGAACCCTGCCTGCCGACATCCATGAGTTCAAATGGGATTAGATTTAGACATCTAGATCTAGTAGACCTACCGGACATCTATGTAGAGTCTAGATTTTATAGATGTAGGCCATCTTTACATGACTATAGTATATTGAGTTACTGAGTATAAGTTTAAGTCTGATTGAATATGAGTGTTTCTCCAGTACTGGTTACAACTAGGTGTTGGTTCACTAAAAAGTCTGTATTTCATAAGATTGTTATTCAAATGTGACAATTTACATTACATTGCATTAAGAAGTGGTTAATCTATAAATCTGATATTTTGAGCTCATAAGGTGAAATTGTAGAAAATGTGTGAAATTACTACCCAAAATGGCGGCTTTTGATGTAACACGGAACACCATGGTTTGATTGAATTAATATCATACTAAAACCAAGGGGCATAAAACTTCCATCTTTGTTGGGATATGTTAACAAGATCCTCATATTTCAATGTCATTATTTAGTTTTTCTCAAGGTTATCAAAATATTGACTAAACACGGCCACAAAAATGCGTTTGAGGCGCATCACGATGTGTCCCACTTTATACGGAATTACAATCCTCTATGAATTGTAAACAAGAAATAAATAATATGCTCAACATTGCATTTCTGTTACAACAAGCATTAAAGATTTCTTTTAAAGTATTTTTTTTCTTAAAAGCTTTCTAAACATGCATAACGAGCTTAAAATAGGTCGGTGTGTCCCAAATGAAGCGCCTGTGCTGCGTGTGTTAAGAATGGGATTATTTTTCCCACAACACTATTTTTTATGAATGAGAGTTCTTTTGAGCATCACAGGTATTGTGTAGAACAAAAGAAGTGCCGTTTCCGCTGGAAATACTAGCGTAGTAATTAACAGCAGTACTTAAATAATAGCGTGTCCCACAATTAGCCATTGATGCGCCTGAAGCGTCGACACGATCAATCGCCGGCAATCTTGCACACAAATCTCATTTAAACTTTTTTGTGATCTTTTGTGAATCAACAACCCATCAGGTATGTAGATATTTCATTATTCTACTGAAATTTAAGCTTATTACAAATACGTTTAATTGCAATATCCTAATCGAAGTGCTTTTTTATTACGAGGTTACTAAATTTAACCATTTAATCATGACGTCACGTGAAGCGTCTTGAATACAATTTAGTCTTAAATCGTAAAGTTAATCAATTTTCAAGCCTGTTACTAAACAAAAAGTTTATATTTTTAAAACAATTATGTTGATGTAATAGTAGACGTGTGTAGGGATTTTAAATAATTAATTTTTTTTTATTTTGAGAAGTAAATTGAATTAGGCGTTGAGGCGCTCCATGGGACCCCGTGTTGGTGTTTTCCATGCATAAATTATGGCAATACGTGTTCAGGATTTATTAAGTTTTCTGTATTCATGGAAAGTTTCAATTAAGATTAAATGATTTTAATATATGTAATAAACTATTTTCATAATTAATCATTTTAAATGAACATTTTTTGACATCTTTTATTTTATATTTTTTGTAATGTTACTTTACATCGTTTGAGTTGTTTTTGTGGACAATACTCCGTTTGTTTACAAATGGTGTCCTAGTTTGCGTCTGTTAAGTCCAAATAGATTTTAGTAATATTTTGTTAAAGATTTTACAGTGTCAGATAATATTAGCTACATCTAAAAGAAATAAAGCAGTACTGTTTAAGAAATATTAAATAATTAAAATCTACTTATTACAGTAAATAAAATTTAGATCTATTTTTCATTTGAGGCGCTACTCGGACACTTGTCTTTAAAACTTTTCAAGAACTAAACTATAGATTTAGACTCTAGACCTCTAGATCTAAATGTAGATTTACTCTAGGACTAGATCTAGATCTAATTATGTAATTCATTATCTAGATTTACTCTAGATCTAATAATGTAATTCATTATATTATGGCTAGATTTACTCTTGATCTAGACCTAGAGTAGAGTACAAGAGTCTAGATCTAATTCAATATCTAGATTTAGATCTAAACTAGATTATTAGATTAGAAATCATTAGATCTTTTATGAATCTAGACTAGTGACTCTAGACTAAGTCATTAATGACTAGATTTAGAATTTAGAATCTAATTCTAGATTTAAAAATAGATTTTTTTAAATTGACAAGTATCTAGAAAATTATCTAGATCTATATTATAGACCTATATTAAAATGTACATTGTATCTATAAAACAAAAGTTTGGTTTAACCTGCACTTAATTTCCATTGTATTTGCTTATACAGTGCATTCAATTATATTGTATTCAGTTCTTGCAGTCTACCACTGATTGATTATAACAAGTTAATATAACTAACAGTACTAGTCCTATACCATTGATTGAGTCTATCCCTATCAAGCAATTATGGGCATTACTAGACTAATATATAATATATGTTTATGAAAGTTATTGGTATATATAATAGATCTATTTATTTAGATACTTGTACATTTTTATAAATTGACAGATTTCAATAATGGAGTTATCTGTTGAGTTTCAAGGCGTCTACAAGCCAACTAAAGACTCTGAATTTACAAGCATCAGAGCCTGAGTCTCTAACACATGTTGCTGTTTTAGAGCGGAGAGAAAAGGAAAGGTTGAGAAAAGCTGCATACAGGGCCTAGTTAAGCCCACATGAAAAAGCTTGGATAAACAGAAAACGCAAAGAAAGAAAACAGCAAGCCAATAGTCCACTTAATGTCATCTCAGCAGAGGTTGGTGAATCACTAGATACTGGATTCCAGACTCCAGTGGCAAAAAGAAAGGCTGTTTCAAGGGCTTTGATGAAATTGCCTAGGTCACCCAAGAAATATGCTGCAGTTTTTGATGGTCTCACACAAATATGCTCCCCAAGAAAAAGTAAAGCTGTCCATGCCATAGGCTTTCTGCGCCTACCTGAGAGAAGAAAGCTCATCTTTCTAAACAACATTAAAGAAGTATCAAAACCTATCTGCACTTCACCAGCAAAAAAAAAAAAAGAGTCAGATGTCTAGTGCTCATAGACAAGTACTCTACAGTATCCTAAGTAAGTACAACAAACTCAGAGGTTGTGCTACTCATTTCTAACATTTTGGTCTTCCAAGAAGTTTTATGTCCAAGTGCAAATCAGAACAAATTGCAATAAAGAAACGAAGTGATTGCATTTCACAAAATGCCTTGGAAACAATACACAATTTTTACCATAGAGAGGATGTCTCAAGAACTGATCCCTCTCAATCATCTGTTAGTGCTCAAACAGGAAAACATTTCATGCAAAAGCTAAACATAAGATGCAGTCTTGCTTATGTGAGTTCTGTTTGAAGATTTTTCTTTATATAGAGGGCATTAATACATTTCTGATCAAAAAAGGACACAGAGATCTGACATTAAAAAATCCAGCTTCATCACTCGACTTAACTCTACCGTATGCCTAAGAACTAATGCCTATTGTTTTCATAAGCTGCAGTGCATTGAAAGATCATGTATCAACTGTGGTGTAGATTTAATTAACAAGTATTGAGCCTTTAAAAAATTGCACGGATGAATTAGCAGACTGGAGTATAGTATGTGGTCAAAGATGACGGATGAGTATGTTCAGAGTGATGGTACACTGCGAAAGGTAACAGTGGCGACCAGTAAATAAAGAAGGATAATTCAATGACCTAGTGAGAAGTATTACACCTAACACTATTGCTTACAGAAATAGAAGCTGTTTCTGCTTTCCATGCAGAAATTCATATGGCAGTCAGTGCCTGCATGATGAAATATGTGGATCCTGGAAGGTGTTCAAACTTCAGAAACAAAATGATAAGTACTTGTATTTATTTATTTTTAAATAGCACTTTACAATTATCTGAGAAAAAAACATTATTCATTTTAAAATTACCTAATTGATTTCTAAATGAAATTGTTTCTTTTTCTTCAGTAGTGCAACATCAGTCAAATCTTGAAGACTCTTTGGATGTCTGTCCCATATGCTCAAATTCAAAGGTAAAGAGCTTTTACATATAAGCATTTTTAAAATTTTCATTGAATCTTATGTTATCTGTATTGTATACGTTTTTTTTAGTAATATACCCTGCTAAATAATTTTACTCATTTTAGAAATTAAGTATTTCAGCCCCATGTTGTTGTTTTTTCAGGCCCAAACAATTTCCTTCACTAATCTTCTTCTTCGTTCTCATTGTTATGTTGGAGTGATCAGATGAGTAGACCAATACATGAGATGAAATGCGCAGTGGTTTCCAGATCAGGGAGCTCTCCATATAGTTTCCTTTCTAGTGGGGTGATTTGGGGCCAATGTCTTATACAGGCCTCTTGGTATAGAGAGCAGTTTTGGAGGACATGGTCTGTATTCTCTGGTGATTCTCCACATGGGCAGATTTCACTGGTTCCAATTTTGAGCTTCCGGTACATGTGTTGTCGCATTCTGTTGTGTCCGGTCCTGAGTCAAAAGATTAGACGTTGGTCTTGTCGGGATAGCTTATAGTAAGCGTCATCTTTCTTGTGATTTGGATGAGAGCTCATCCATTTCTCATTTATTTTATTTACTATTAATTTCTTCAATTCTTCTGGATAGAGTGCAGAGTTTATTAGTTTGTTTGTTCTCCCACTCTTGGCGAGTGTGTCAGCCTTCTCATTTCCTTCTAGTTCTATATGAGCTGGGATCCATTGAATTACAGTTTTTTTGCTGTTGATGTTAAGCTTTGTAAGTGCTGTTTTGAGGTTATTAATATATGACGAATCAGAGTTTAGCAGGCTTTGGAGGGTTGTTTTTGCATCAGTTAGTAAGACAATCTGACTGTGTGGGGAATTTGGATGATTTGCTAGGATGGTAGCAGCTAGTGCTTCCCTTTCTGCTCTGTGACTGTCAGAGAGCTCTCCAGTTGCAATAGATTTTTCTAGTTTTCCTCCATCTGGCCATTCGATAGGTATTCCAGCTCCTCCATTTGTGGTGGCTTTATGGGTTGAGCCATCTGTGAAAACTCTGATCCACTGATTGGTAGGATAATTGGTATGTAGAAAACAGTTCACTATTTTCTTGAGCTCTGTTGGTCTGTAATCAGATTTTCTTTTAATGCTTTCAATATGGTCCCTTATAGTAGGAAGAGGGCTTCGTCCCAGGGTCGAGATTCATTATAGTGTATCGAGGATTCCAGGGTAATTTTTTCAAGTTGGTGTTTCTTTTTTAGGTTTAGAGATTCCTGTATGAAATTGGTCCTTTTGAGGCGTTTTTTGGTGCCAGTTTT
Organism: Biomphalaria pfeifferi; assembly: GCA_030265305.1. Taxonomy (NCBI): domain Eukaryota; kingdom Metazoa; phylum Mollusca; class Gastropoda; family Planorbidae; genus Biomphalaria; species Biomphalaria pfeifferi. The sequence continues at coordinate 171,609 of JASAOG010000058.1, read as the reverse complement.
TTTTATTTTTGTTCTGAGTGGGTGCCTCTCCATGGTTCACTAATCAAAGTACATTGTAAATAGCTGTATGATCGTCAAGTATGGGGAAATATTCTATCCAGGTATAATTTCTTGCACTGTGTACCTTTTACTTTCAATAAACAAATTAAAAGTATGTTTTAGAATGAAGTATTAACTTTTCAACATAACTGGTAATTTTTTCTAACAGGAGTTGTGATAGAAGTCCTGGATAATCAGCGCAGAAATAATTTTTTAAAAAGGCACAGAAATAAAATAAATATATTTGTATATCCAGAAGTGCTGGACATACAGTTAGTGTATGCAGACATGATTGTGACTGAAGTGATGTTGATACCAAATGGCAATAGTTTGAGAGTGGAAGGTTTTGATTTCTGAATTTGTCAAATAAAATTTGTGTACAGTTTTATGCGTTTTCTTTTTCTTTTTTTTTTTTTAAAAAACCTTTTTCTGTAAGTTGGACTAACAAAAGATTTAAAAAATATATTTGTCAATAATTAAAAATAATAATGATCATTCACTTGTGCACAGATAAGACAAAAATGTAAACTTATAAACATTATTATAAAAAATGGTGTCCCATGAAGCACCTGCGCCATTTTGTGAAATTAAAGCAGCATTTTTACAAATGGGTACTTTATGACTAGAATAGTGAACTTAATAATAAGTCTAATGGATCACTTTAGTGCAAAAATAAAATAACTTCTATATTCTCACAGAATATCTTTTAAAAAAAACTTTAACTTGTAGTGTTACAGGTGCTACGGTGTCCCAATTTTTGAATTAAGCTCAAATCCACTTTTTCTATGCAAAAGCATAAATTTCAGTATCTAAAGATTAATAACAATAAAGACAGTTATATTATGCTAAAATACAATGAATTTATCAATTGGTCGTTGTTAAATTATCAAGTGGTGTCCGGTGATGCACCTGTGACGCAAAAGGGGGTACCCCTTGAATATAGACACTGCTGTCAAAATCTACATCTTGCAATTCATTTTCTATTGATAAATTCTTAAAGTGAACTGGTTGAAGAAGTGAATACAGTTGAAATAAAACCAAAAACTTCAACTTTAATTTTTAGCATAATGTGACACTTTTTGGCACCAGTACTGGAGAAACACTCATATAGATCTAATAATAATATATTGGTTCTAGAGTCACTAAATATGTAGATCAACGTTATTAGATTTAAGTAGATTTAGATCTATTGTGAGAAATATATATTATTAAATTTTTTTTTCTATATCCACCCTAGATCTAATAACTAATCATTAGGCCTACTAATGCTTTAAAAGCCCAGTGTGGTAGAAATCCACTTCTTGTAAACAACTTGTATCAGCATGAAAAAGTCACATAAGGATTTAGGAAACCTCAATATGCAGTTTTATTGCTTAACATTCTCTTCCTCTTAGCATTGCTCCTCATCTGGTTGTTCTTGCTTAAGAACTCAGCAGATATTCAGCAGCTTTCTCTCAATTGCTTTTCAAAGCATTTTTGGTGGACTTCATGTGCAAAGTTTAATAAACAGTTTCTCCTGTACAAAATTTAATAATCAGTGAAACAAAGTGTAGCTCATACTTTTGAAGTACTTTCCAAAACTCAGCATGTTTTGATTTTCAAACACATTTATTCTTTATAGTTGTTTGAGAGAGAAGTTGTTACAATACCAGTAAAGCAGTTATCTATTATAGAATGCTCAGACTGCCTGGACCCAGATATAAAGCATCTCTGCAAAAAGCTTTCTCCTTTCATCTATTTGTACAAACAATAGTGTTTTGCATGCATTATGTGTGGGGTGTAATTATGTAACACAACATTAATTAAATAAAATATTAAATAACATGATTCTACATCAGCGGTGGGCTACCTTTTTGTATCGAGGGCCTCATTTTTTAAAATTTGGGAATGGCAGGTCGCATATGTATATACAACTTAGAAAGATACTCTAGCTAACTGTGTAGAATATCTTTTAATTTGTATTTACACTGTTTTTCTTATTTTGTTAATAAATCAGAACTACCTGTGGTTAACACCCCCTAGCTCTACTAAGTTCGATTACTAAGTCATTCTGATCAATAATGTTGAAATTTTATGCAGCTTTGTGCAAACTTTCCTGTTTAGAGTTTATGGTTGGTGGAGTGATCGTTAAATGAACTTGTGTGTTACCCGTGCTTGTAATCATGCTAGTATTTGTAATCGTGTTCGCATTATCGTAGTCTGTGAATCGTGACCAGTCTGTACTGTGTTATTGTGTGTATCAGTCGTGTTTTATTGAAATAAAGCCTTGTTTCTAAGGTTATGAATTGATTTAGTATATTACAGTTGGGATAGTTTTTATAAAAAAACAACAAAACTATTTTACTCAGTCCAAGATCAAGCTCCATCAGTTGTTACACTTGCCATCTTGTTCCAAGCCTATCCAACATTCAACACAGTTCTTCATAGCATCGAATAAATACTGATCAGAGATTGTGTCTTCTATTGAGTGTATTGATGTATAGCCAATAAGCATATTCTTTGTTTACTTTAAACTTTTTATAATGAGACAGTTTCAATAATTTATATAGATATTATTTTTAATACATTTGCATTTTCATTTGTATATGGTGTGGGCACACCTGATTTCTGTAGGAGTCGGTAGACAGCATAAAACACTCTGGTGGGCCACTTGTGGCCTGCATGTCGTAATTTGCCCACCCCTGTCCTACATAATTTTTAAAAATTCAGCCTCTTTTTTTGAATTCGCAGCGACATGCCACTTAAAAAAAGGGGGGGGTAAAAAATTCCTAAAAAAATTTTTAAGTCTGCTCCCATCACTGTACATTACTTGCTTAGCAACTGCTAATATATGATGAAGATTGAAGTAAGCAAATATTGGTACTCCACTGTAACACTATACGTAAGTTGTTGTTAGCTCAGATTTCTAAAACAAACAAGCATTTCACACAAAACTAATAGCGTCTTTTGCCCTTTCGAGGGCCGCTAAAAATGTATAAATGCTATCTAGATCTAGGCTAGCAGTGTAAGACTTGAAAAGGTATTTTCTTAGAGCTCTTCAATGAATACAAATTTAAAAAAAATGAAATAGGATTTATTAGCTTCAAATGTATTAATCTAACAGAATTAGATTTTCTACAATTATAGTCTACTTGAGTATCTTTTTGATGTTAATGATAATGGCGTGCATAGAAATAATGTATGTGCATATCTTATTTGGTTACTACAAGTTTTGAAATATAAGTTAAACTGCAACAGAAACATATTTTTTATGCTCCGTGATCATAACCCATTGTGCCTTGATCTCTCAATATTGCAAGTTTTATCTCATCTTTTTTTATAACTAAATTAATTGATTACCACAAATTGATTATTTTTATTGATTCATGTGTTGTCATTAAAAATTTCAACTTGATCTGTGGATGGGAAGTGGAAGTAAAAAAGTATAAAAGAATTCCCCCAGAGAGACAGTAATAAGCTTGGTAATTGGGCATGACATGGTGTAAATTGTGCAGATGTGCCAAAAATATAAAATATCAAATAAACTTTCTAATTAATTTTCTTAAATGTTGTCTATCTAAATATTTAGGTGAAGAAGCCTGAAGTTTCTAAGCATATGACTACATTATTGTCTGCTGATTCACAGCCTATTCCAGCTAGTAAAACTAAAGGGAAAAAAAGAATACGACGAACATCGGTTTCAGATGTAAATATTTTTTTTATATGGTGTTTTAAATCGTTTGTTTTGTGATATGTAAAATTTACATTATCTGCTCCTGTGTCACTATTTCTTGAGAACTTTCCATGTTGACTTTCTTGCATTTAGAGAAAAGATTGGTGAGAATGTTTGTATAAGCAGTCATAGAAAGGTTTTTGTTAATTGAGAGTATTAAAAAAAAGTACAAAATGTTTAGTAGGCATATTAATGTTAGTTTGTATTCTTCTGCTTAGCATTTTATTAAGTATTAAAACTTTTTTTTAGAAATTGAATTTTTTTTTTCATCAGATGCTTATATTTTTTGTTGACATAAAAATGTTTAGCTAACAGTTGAAGAAAGACTTGCTGCCATGAGCACTGACACACCAAAGGAAAGTCAAGTAAAGCAGCAGCCTGTTGCAAACACATTGTGTAGACTTTTACAGCAAGCTTTGCTCAGTGGTGATCACAAGCTCTTGACGGTAACTATTGATTTACTTTTAGTAATAACAGAGGCTTGACTGTTTCTACTTATTTTTTTATTGTAAACTTATTATGTCAACATTGGTTTCCTAGGGAGTCTTTCAAGAAACAAATGAAACCATAGTTAGAAATACATTAAAAAGACTGCCTGTTTCGTGTATTGTTCCACTTGTCAAAGTGATAGAAGCAGGAATGATGGGGCATGCACAGCAGTAAGTTAAATTATATTACTATTACTTTCATCTAGTCTGCTCTTAAGAAAACATTATGACCATTTTATGCTTGACTGGGCAACTTGTGACACAATCTCTCCAACATTTGCTGTGATAAAAGTGTTGCCACATGGTACAGAAGCATATGAACTATATGTATCATAGTGGGATGTGAAGATACTGTTGTAATTATTTTTTTAATTAAAAATTTTTTATTAAATTTTTTTTTCCTTTCAGTGCATGGAATTTAAGTAGATGGACATCTTGTTTGATTTCTTGTCACTCATCTTACATTTTATCTGTAAGTGACTTGATCATTTATTTTGAAATGTAGTTTAAGGTTTGATGGTTTGTTTGTTTGTTTGTTTTTTTACTTATGGAATATTTCAAAATAATTTGATTTAAATAATTTTCTTTAAATAATTTTCTTTTTTTTTTATAATTAATCTTCCAGGTTCCTGAGATAATTACTACCATGAATAAACTTTATCAAACATTAATATCAAGGCAAAAATTTTTCCCTAAAATGCTTCAGCTTAAAGGAAGATTGGATCTAGTTAAACAAGGGGTAAATATCTTCTGTATATTTATGATGTTGAATTTAGTTGTCATAAATGTATTGAAATGCACAATGTTTTAGTTGTAACAAAATTTCTCTTCTAAAATTACTGTAAGTTTAATGTAGAAAATATGTTACTATATCTTTCTTACAAGTCTCTCTTAGATACCAATTAATTAGAAAGGTTCAATGTGACAGATTTTATCATCTCTGGCAAGCAAAATGTTCTGACCTAATCTTTCTCTATTAGCTCTACCCTATCACCTTAAATCTTCTGTGCCCATTTTATTTAACTAAGCTACTTTATCACATGCCAGTATTTAATCCTAAGAAAGCCTTGATCATTTGAAAGTTTTAAAAGTTTTTTTATTATAAAAGTTATGCTAATTGATGATGTCATTAGTTGAGAGAATCCATTAAGCAGCCTGATTTTGCTTGGTTTTCTGAGATATGAATGGGTTATATATGAGCCAAAGAGTGGATAATATAATTCACTTATTAAAATGGAGTGTGTAATACCTTGGATATATTTTAATTCTGGGTTCATACGACAAAGTAGTTGTCTAATGAATTTAATGTTAATCTGTTTTACATTTGACTAAGTCAAATGTAATTGATACTAAATAAAATAAATCTCTTCAAAACTGAATATAATGACACAAATGTTACATAAAACATTTTTTTTATTTTATAGTTATTCGTCTGTGTTGTGCTTGAAACATCCTCTTTTCTATATTGTAATCTAGATCATTAGTTAGTTATTGTAAGCATAAAGAGTATTAAATTAAGTCCAAAGCTAAGTGTTGATTTTTTTTTTTTTAGGGTAGTTCTAAAGAAGTTGATGATGAAGATGATGCATCCAAAGAGCCTCTTCTTGTTTATCAAGATGGTAAGTACCTCACAGAGATCTTTATATATAAATAAGCTGATTTCTGTCCAATATATATATAACTTTCAGACCTGCCTACCGTTACGCAAAATGCGTATTCGTTACGCAAAATCTCCCAAAAATGACCGTCAGTACGCAAATACACATTAAACCTGTCGCGTTACGCATTTCGTATCCTTTTTTTTTTCTTTCCCCCTCTCTTGACTAGCTTACGAACGGTCACGGAGGTCGCGCTAAGCCGTCCTGTTTGGTGGGGGGGGGGGGGGGGATAGAAAAGGTGGTGGAACACATTGTGTCCAGATCTATATGTTGATTGGTTCTTAAAAGCAATTAGATTTAGTCTAGAAATGAAGAACCAGGGAGTGGCGGGTTGGTACCGTCAGTTAGCTGATAACCAACGTGACTTTTTTTTTTTTTGTAAGTTCATTAGTAGAAGTTAATTATGTTGAATCCCTGATTCCCGTATTCATTTGTATAGAAAAAAATATTGAAGTGCTATCGATTCAAAACACATTGAGTGACATTGTAGATATCTAGTCTAGATCTAGATCTGGATTATAGATCTAGAATCTAGATAACTTGCTATACAGGAATAGATCTAGCTAGAGTCTAGCTAGTCATTACGTTTTGTCATGATTCTCTACATTACTCTACAATCTAGATCCAATTTAGTTGTATGATTTAGATTGACTAGATCTAGATCGATAACATCTACTACCATCTAGTCTAGATCTAGACTAGATTCTTAGTATAGAATAGATCAAGGATGAAGGTAGGCCTATGAAAGTTTGGAGTAGACCTACGTTTGTAGCGGATCCACGGCATCGGTAACACTCTTGAGCCCAGATCTAGAGTATATTATATTCATTATATAGACCAGTGATTCCCAAAGTGGTCTACGAAGAGTTCCAAGGAGATGTCCATGGGGGTCTACGAAAATGATTTCATTTAAGCAGGTCGGGACTTTTTTTTTCACATCTCATCAATGTAATTTATTTCATACACTAATATATGATTTGTACCTTAGTTAATCCTTTTAATATTTATCCTGCTATTCAAACGAAATATTGTTATATTTAATTTCAGTACCGGTACTTATTTAAATAGCTTAATTTTTTCTACATGTAACAAAAATAAATGTAGATTATATACAGCGTTGGTTGTTTAAAATTGAAATTCATTTCTTCATTGTCAAACGAGCGATTGCCTAAGTGCCTTTTTATGATGATGTGAATAATCATGCTGGAGGATCAATTGAGACAATGCCACCCTGATAAAAAGATAAAGATTTGAAAAACTTTAGAAATCCCAAAGATAAAAGTTCAGTCCACAAAATCTCTCTTCAACGTCATATAGAGAAGATGATGGTGTGTGCGGGTCTTTAAAGATCTCTTTACTTATAGCCATATACGGAAAACACCATAGATAAATCATTGATTTTACCAGCTGTTAAGTAGTTTTAAAAACTATTTTACACAAATGTACATCTGATATTATTTTAAACACATTTCTTTAAGCAACAATACAGTATGCACTTCAGTGGTATGAGTTATAACAAAGCTTCTTATTAAATTCTTTGCAAACTTTGGGATCAGTGGCCTCGCAGGCTCTGACAGGGTGTAACGCTGTGTGCTGCATACTTCCTAAGGATCATCTGCTCCTTATTTTTCTTCGGGATAGGCCCACGAAACAGTTACCATGTTTGGGTATATCTGCAAAGGCAGCAGAGGTTTGAATTCTGTTTTCCCCCTGATAGGTGGGTTGCAAACTAGCCTAATGAGTCCCTCCTTCCCAAAGCTTACTGGTTTAGACGCCAGTTACTTTGCCCCTTCTCCTGTTTAAGAAAACAGTACCGCGGACCCATTATTTGAGCCAGACGTGAGATGAAGAAATACAAATACAGTGATACTTAAGGCCAATTAATTAATTAATATTTTTTGTTTGAAGAACTACTTCATAGTACAACAAATTCCTATATGAAACATACAATCCCTCGCAACGGATGATGAACCTGCAAAAAAAACAAAAAAACACTTTTCCAGTGTGTTTGGTTTCAGTAATACATATCAATTGTTATTTAAATTGGTTATAAATTTGAATTTTATGAATAAAAAAGATAGAACTCTCTAACTAAGTAGCTTTAAATTACTTATTTACTCTTCGACTCACTACAGTTAGAAATTACTTTTAAAAATGGAGTTGGTGAATTTGCAAAAATGCAGTACTGGTACAAGTTAAGCAGGGGGTCTACCTGTGGCATTTTACGTCTCGAGAGACAATCTTTTCCCTTTGCAACTTCTTGTGTGACTAAAGAGGCCAATCCTTGATACAGAGCTGCGATCGCAGGTTGGGCATATGTAATCACCAGGCGCCATTGCATTTTCACCCTTCTTTCTGCTTCTGTTGTGTGTGTGACATCTGCATCTTTGACCCTTGCTGTATGCTCTCTCTCCATGAGGATCTGTCCAGTGCCACCTCTTCCCAGTTGCCAGTGTCGATTTTGAAGAGCTTCATGTCGCGTTTGCATACATCCGTTTAACGTAAAAGTGGGCGACCAGCGGCTCTCCTGCCTTCTATTAGATCGCCATACAGGATGTCCTGTGGAAGTCGACCTGCTGGCATTCTACGAACGTGGCCAAGCCAGCCAAGGCATCTGCTGCTGATAACAGAGCGGATGTCCTGGCACCCTGCTCTTTGTAGCACTTCCTCATTGGTTATCTTATCTTGCCACCTTATTTTAAAGATCCGCCTTAGGCATCGGAGGTGGAAATTATTCAGCTTTTTTTCCTGCCATTAGTAGGTTGACCATGTTTCACTTCCGTACAGCAAGGTGCTCAACACTCAGGTCCGGTAGACTAGGGCTTTAGTACTGTTAGTCAGCAATATGTTGTCCCAGACTCTTTTCTGCAGCCGTGACATGGTGGCCATTGGCTTGGCTATCCTATTGTTTATGTCTTTATCCAGTAAAGTGTTGTTGGATATGATGGAGCCAAGGTAACAAAAGTGATCAACAATTTCTAGTGGTTGGCCATTAATGCTTACTTGAGGTGCAGTGTTTGTGTTTTGGACAAGTATCTTAGTCTTGGTTTGACTGATGTTTAAGCCGAACTTCTGGCAAGCAGCAGATAGTTTGTCAATCAGGGACTGTAGCTGAATATCAGAATCAGCCACAATAGCTGCATCATCAGCATACAGGAGTTCCCTGACGAGTAGCTTCCTAACCTTGTATGGAGAAACACACCTTGGTTTATGTCGTTGTACGCAAAATGCAATAGACAGGAGAAGAATATGCCAAACAGAGTAGGTGCGAGCACACATCCCTGCTTGACACCACTGCAAACCTCAAACGGTGCTGATTGGGCTCCATTGAATTTGACAGTACATTTAGTTTCCTTGTGAAAACACTCAATGAATTTCAGTAGTTTGGGAGGGCAACCTGTTTTCCTCAGGAGTTTGAAAAGGCCACTTTTGCTGACCATGTCAAAAGCTTTAGTCAGATCAACAAAAACGATGTAAAGGGGTTTGTCTCTCTCTCTGAATTTCTCCTGCAGTAGTCGTAGAGAAGATATCATGTCTATAGTGGATCTACCACTCCTGAATCCACACTGAGACTCTGGGTAGACTCTAGAAGCTAACACTTGCAGCCTGGGTAATGCCACTCTAGCGAAGATCTTGCCCACTATACTGAGCAGAGAGATACCCCTGTAATTGTTGCAGTCACTCCAGGTGGGCAGCCCAGCACTCGCAAATTTACCGCCCAGGCTTTCCCCCAGCAATGGAGAGGTCACTCCATCTCTGACAGTAATGTCTTTGAAAAAACACGGAGAGTGGTAGTTACCGGTGATAAGTTCCTAGCTGATTGGCGTAAGCTGGAACGCCAGGGACCACTCTTGACGGTAGGAGGGGCTTTTTAGCCTCACTGGATAGCTACTGCCTGCCTTAAGCCAAGCAGCCCTCGGACAATAAAGTGCTAACCCGCCACAGCTTGCCGCACCACAGGGTGCTTGGTGCTAAGACAAAATCAAAAAGCAAGCTGCTCACCCGCACCTGCAATTACAATCAAAAGAAAACCCTCAACATTAATGCGTTTAGTAAGCTGGAACATACGGACAATGTGTCCTGGCTTCAATACTGACCCTGAACTCGTCACCGACATGCGTCAAACAGCTATCATCGACAGAGAACTCAGCAGACTAAACATTCATGTGGCCTGCCTGCAAGAAACCAGACTGGCAGACAGTGGATCTCTTACAGAAAGCAACTATACATTCTACTGGCAAGGAAAACCAGAACAAAGCCCTAGAATACATGGCGCTTTGCAATAAGAAACAGTCTCGTCCCCTGCATCGCGATGTTTCCCATTGGCAATGAAAGAGTATCACACATGAAATTTGCATCACCGCAAGGCAAAGTTAATATAATCTGTGCTTACTCACCAACCCTTGCTGCACCGGAAGAGGACAAAGACAGATTCTTTCAAGCTCTAGAGGACGTAATTAAAAGTATTCCAAAATCCGAGCACCTCTATATAAATGGAGACTTTAATGCCCGTGTTGGCGATGGAAATGATGCATGGCCACATTGCCTGGGACCTCATGGTGTTGGCAAAATCAATGACAATGGCCAAAGGCTACTCGAGTTCTGTAGCTCTCATAAACTGTGTGTAACAAATACATTCTTCGCTGTCAAGGAGCGCCATAAAGTCTCTTGGCAGCACCCTTGCTCAAAAAGGTGGCACCAGCTTGACCTCTGCATCACCCGAAGGATGGATCTGAAAAGTGTCATCCACACCTGTTCATACCATGCGCGGACTGCAACTCAGACCACTCACTAGTGCTAAGCGAAATCAAACTACTTCTCAAGAAGGCTTATACTTCCACTCAACCCAGAACTAGGTGAATTAATGTCAACCATGTAGGTGACCCAGAGAAGTGTGCACTCTTTGGCGAGCTCCTGAACAGCTCAATCCCCTCGTTAAGTGATGAAGAAGACATCTCTATCAGATGGGAGAAATTAAGAGATGTAATCTACAGTTCGGCAATCACCGCCTTTGGGCCTCAAAAACACAAAAATGTAGACTGGTTTGAGGCGAATCTAACACATATGGAACCTTGCATTGAGAAAAAGCGATCTGCACACCTCGCTCACAAGACAGCCAAGTCCAAGATCTTTGGAGGCCTTCAAAAGCGCTAATAAAGAGGCGAAACAAATGGCTAGAAAATGTGCTAACAATTTTTGGAGGGATACCTGCAACAGAATCCAAGACAGTCTCCACTCAGGAAACAACAAAGCTCTATTTGATGGCATTAAAGCGGCCCTGGGTCCAACAGTGTCTAAGCCTGCCCCCTTTCTATCCAAATCAGGAGAAAAAATTCCAGATCAAACCAAGCAGCTAGAACGATGGACAGAACACTACCTCGAAGTCTATGCCACACAGAATACAGTAGACGATTTCGCCCTGGCTTCTCTACCAGATCTCCCAGTACTGGAATGCCTAGATGAGCTTCCGAGCCTTAGTGACCTCAAAAAAGCAATTAACTGCATAAAAATAGAAAATCTCCTGGGAGTGATGGTATCCCAGTGGAAGTAGTGAAAGTCAACGAATCACTCCTGCTCCCTGAACTCTATATTCTCCTCTGCCGCTATTGGGAAACAGGTCATGTCCCACAGGACATGCGTGACGCAACTTTAGTCACAATATACAAGAACAAAGGTGATCGGAGTGACTGCAACAATTACAGGGGTATCTCTCTGTAAGTTAAGCAGGGGGTCTACCAGAAACCAGAAAACAGCAAGGGGTCTACGAGACAAAAAAGTCTAGATATCATCTCTATTGTCGTATTGATCTAGATTTAGATTGAATTGTAGATCATGACATCTAGATCTAATATTATATATATATATATATGTGTAACAAAACAGCTTTATCGTCTCTTGGACTATTTCGTGGAAGATACTATTCCATTAAAATCTGCACCCACTGCATCACCTTTGTGTTGGCATCTATATTGTTAATTTTAAAAATGTTAATGCTTAGTCACATTTCCATTTCCTTTATGCTAGGGCCCATAATATAATCTTAGTTTTTTCTTACCCTATTTTTGATATTTAAATTTTAATAATATCAGTGTATGGACCTACGGATTATATATACATATATATTCCATGGGCGTAGCCAGAATTTTTTTTTTGGAGGGGGGGGTGCGATATATATATAATAAATTAGATCTAGATGTAAGTGTTACGCATTCTGGTGCCAAAATACGCATTTTGACCATCAGCGTTGCGCATTTGGACTTTTTTTGGTAGGCAGGTCTGAACTTTGAATGGATGAATGTGTGGTGTGTCTGGCCGCTGGGGCAGCCTATGACCTGTCAGTATCATGCCTTAGTATGGGCTTTGCCTTTGCACATTTTGAACTATCTCAGCTCTGGACTCTAGATCTATAGAGTAGATTGTATATAGTCTAAATCTAGATTAGAAGAATTAGAGACTAAAGCTGAGAGATTTTGAGTAGATAGAAATAGATAAGATTAAGATCTAGATAAAAGATTTTATTAACACTAGAAAAGATTAAGATCTAGATAAAAGATTTTATTAACAATGAATGATTATGATAACATTTAATGATCACAAATCTCCTGGAAGCAAAACAAAATTTAGGGTTAATACCTAGACTTAGACTAGATTAGTAGATAATTGACTTAAATCTAGATATTCTAGATGTATATCTAATCTAATAGTTAGCATTATATAGAGTCTATATATTTAGATAATTCTAGATCATAACTGATGTGTGTTTTAAAAGCCCAGTGTGGCAGTGGCTTAGGCCTAATGCTAGAGATCCACTTATTGCATACTTATTGCTAGCAAGAAAGTGTGTTACACAAAGAAACCTTTATAACCATATATATATATATATATATACATAATCTTCATTGTCCGTTAGGAAATATGTCTTACAATTTGTGCATTACACCAAACAAAATATTATAACTATAAAAACCAGAATGTACATTCACACCACACTCACTCATAATTTACAACTTTATATCACACTGTTTCTATTTAATGATTTGATTGCTAGGGGAACAAAAGACTCTTTGTGTCATCTTTGCTTATCTGTGTCTTGTATCTTTTTTGTGATGGTAAATTCACAAAATCCTGACCCAAAGTGTGATTTTTGATTTCTAGAATCTTTTTAGCCTTTTTATGGATGTTTTTGCCAATGACTTTACCAGCAGCATTTAGGATTCAATGAAGTTTATTCAATGAAGTTTATTTTTATTTTTAATGCTTAGATTGCCATGCCAGGCAATATATATATATATTGCCTGGCATGGCAATCTAAGCATTAAAAATAAAAATATACGTACCCATGTGTACTGTCACAAAAAAAGCTTTGTATATATACATATAAACAAATAATAAATAAATACAGATGTCTTACATACAAATTCTGACTTCTGACATCCTTTATTTTACATTTTATAAATGTAAATTGGATGGCTTTCTATTAATACTTTTTGTATAATCAGAATTTTGTATAATAATATTCTTTTTTAATGTTTTAGAATCAGATTCTGATGAATCAGAGGGGTTAGCAATAGATGGAGCTGCTGAAGAATCTGATGTAAGTATTAAGTTCAAATTAATTTCAAAAGTTTATTCAAATGTTCATTAAGTAATTTTAGATCTAACATCCTTTTTAATCTGATCATCTTTATTTTTTTCTTCAGGAAAATTGGGATGATATTGAGTCAGATATGGAATCCTAATAATTAATTTGGATTGATTGGACATAATAAAGACTAAGATCATAACAGCTGCTCACTTTGAGATGACTGTTTACAACGAGTCACTGGCACAATAGATAATAAATTTCTATTGAGTTTTAGACAACACATTGTGATACTGTTTTTCAGTATTACTATTACTACTGCATTTTAAAATCTTAGAGATTGATTTCAGTCATTTGCAAAAGGCTGTTAGGACTTGGAAAGGAAACAAAAAAGTTTTTAAAGGAAACAGTTTGTTTTAACACTACAATGTTGATGATTTAATATAAATATATGCATTACCTTCTTGTAGATCTTGTTTATTTCAAGATAATTTTCTTTGAATGTATAAATAAAGGGGTGATATCCATGTTTTGTGAACTCACTTGTTTTTATCAGGAAGTCACCAGAGAAGCATGTGGTAGTGAGTGAAAGTCTGTATGCTTATTCTGGTACTTGCCATATGTTGAGATGTAACTGATTTGAATATGTCAAAGTGTAAAGTATGTGAGCTAAGGTTGTTTTGTCTCTACCAAACTTGTATAATATTGTAACACTCCTGTTGGTTGCCTTCATCTAAATGTATGTTTATGTGAAGAATGTGTTCATTGTTTTGACATCCAATACACTATCACATTGAATACAAACATTGTTGCTTTCATTCTTCTTTGACAGAATACAAAAATACAGTAAGAAGTTGAAAGGTCGAATCCTTTTTTAAAAAAAATAAAATAATATAATTTGACTAGTGCATAGTTTGTCAGATAATGGCCATATTTGTTATTCCTTCAATCGTGCCTCTGGTGAGGCTGCAATGTTCAGCTGCACACTGGGCAAGTTATTCCTCTACAAAGCTTAAACTCTGTCTGGTAAAAAGTTAGTCAACCTTATTTTTCCCACATTCAAACTCAGAACAAGTTGAAATTTTGCACAAAAACAAAAATTATCTATAAAATTAATCGATTAGTTATTTAATTATTGGTAATTAATTATTTTGTTTGGTATTGTCAAGGGAAGGGAAAATGTACTGACAAATGAGTAATCAGGCAGTATAAGTTGAATTAGTCCCCTATTTACATTGTGTAGAGAAGATTGTTGCTTAAAAGATTGAAACTAACAATATATAGCTACGAAACTTTATTTGCTGGCAAATTTGTTAGTGTATTGGGTTAAGCCCTCGACTTAAAATTCAAGTCCTACAACTTTTTCATGTATTGGTCAAGCTTTTGTGTATCTGAACTTCCGAAAGTCATTTTCTTTGAGAATGCATCTCCTAGTAAGAAATCACAGGTTAGAAACAAGCAATAGAAAAAATAATACTTTTTAAAAGCTAAGTTTATATTAGGGAAAGAACTGCTTACTCTGCCATTTATCTGAAAATTAGAGATTAGCTCCCTTTCTGCTATATAAATCAAAATATAATTAGTACTAAATGACCAACTAATTTGGTTAATTTTTTTATTTATTCCTGTATTGTTATTAACTATGAAAATTAGAAAAACATAGAGTGAGCTGATACAAGCTTTGTAAAAAAAAATAAATAAAAAGAGGTGGACGGACTGAATCTGAAGTGTGAGAAACTTTCGAGGCAAATCAACAGTGTTTCTCAAACATTTAGCTCTGGTTTTTCGCTTGACAATTATTATTTTTTATCCCTGGGTTCCTAAAAGGGGGCTCCGGCGAAGGTTCTCACAATGGGTTTCAGAAGGCTCTTAAAAATGTAATGAAAAGGAAAAGATATTTACATATATTTATGATTAAATTGTCCAGTTTTATTTTGTATAAATATTTACAATGTTTAGAATCGAAATGTATGAAGTGAATGTTAATTAAAAGCTAATCCATTTAGCCTTTGGTTTCCTAAATATTTTTTTGTAGATAATTTAAAGTCTTTTGTATACTCAAACAAGTTCTTGCTGGAAATAGCATAAGAGACGAATCAGCATCTCCTTTTTTTAAGCAAAAAGATCTAGGGGAAGCGTTGCAAGTACAAGGCTCAGATTTGTGTATATTAGTGTAAAAGACAAAAACCAGGACCATCTTTATAGTGAGAGTTTTACACCATCTACTCATTTTATTTGTAAGTCATTGGCACTGAATTTATTGATAGGGATTGACCATTTTTAAGCCGCAATGGATAAACACAACATACTAAGACACCATAATGACACTGTCAATAAATATTACAGTTGAATTTCTTTTCCTAGCGTGTTTACTTGGATATTACTCCTAAAATCACAAGAAAAAAAAATTGATCCAAAGAAATAATTGACCTCTAACTAGTGTACAGGTATAATAGATCTACCTGCTTGACTGACCACTCAACACTATTGCGTATGCCCATCATCTATACACACAACACTAGGACTACACGCGTAGGCCTACTACGTCTATCTGAGTAGATTGATAAATCAGTCTATTTTTTGGGTAGGGAGGGTGTGGGTGTTTTTTTTCTTTAAGAGTTGGTTTTCCTTACGCTTTACACTTACAATTTAATCTATTCTTCGGCACCATATAAGGTTGAAGCTATAAATATGTGTTGTCGATGTTCCCGCTGTTAATAAAATATCGTTTGCCTCAAATGAATTAGTCAACCACTAAATATTAACCAACAACGCTTCAGATTCCAACTATTAACTAATAGCCACTATCAGCCCTTGATGCCAACAACAGAAGCGGTCTGTCGCCTTTAAAATACAAGCCTGATGAGCAGTTGATGGTCTGAAATACATGAACACATACATCCACCCACTATACAACCTAGATGGCACTTTTCTTTTGAGAGATTTACGTTAGCAACTAGTTAAATATACATTTGCATATTTTACATTTACCATCCCACACATCCTTTACAGATTTATATATATAAATTGATTTGCAGAAATTAGATATAAGGTTAAAAAATGGAATCCTGGAAAGGTGTTAGTAGGCCCTAAGTAACAGTAAGTTCTATGTGTCGAAAACTATCTAAAAAGATCGATATATGCTACTATATAAATGTAAAACGAGCTATTGCAGAACTCAATTGGAAGTCATCAAGTCATTGTTCCATTTGGATTATTTAATGTTTCCTCACTATTGGATTTTATTTGTACTCTTGTAGCTTTGATGTGTTTTATTTCAATATCATAGTAGTGTGCTATATATATTTGAGTAAGTCTTATGATTGTGAAGACAATACAAAGCTCTCGCCAGACAACATCGTGACATTACATAAGAAAGAAAAGAATCGCATTGGCCAAGACTTATTCAAATGAGTTCTTAAAAAATAACATTTTGAATCATTCTTGTTGCAGACCTTTAAATTACTTCTCCTTCATCTCATCCCATCTGTGCCTGTGGTCCATTCTGGAGCATAGGCTACCAACCAGCTGCTTCCATAATATGCGTCTGAGTTCTGGGCGAGTCTTTCCAACTGTCCCCACGTCTGCTTGGCATCTAGTTCAAAATCGCGGCGTCATGTATTCATGGATCGTACCATCTTACTCTTTCCTTGGGGGTTCCAGGTTAGGGCTTGCCTTGTTATGTTGGACCCAGACTTACGAAGGGTGTGCCGTTTTCATATCAATGTCTCTGAAGGATATCTACTTAAATGAGCATAGTTATTCATTCGAGACCTTGTATGGCCAGAGGATAATAAGAATCGTCCTCAGTCAGGTATTGATGAATACCGGTACCTGGATTTTTTTTAAAGGTGGTGATGGTGGTTCTCTATGTGTCTGCTCCATAAAGTTGTATTGGCTTAACAATTGTGGTGGCGCTTATTTCCCTATATCCCCTTGTGTTCTTCAGCTGATGGAAGGCTGATCGAGCTTTACCAATGTGGGCCCTGACATCTGCATCTGTTCCTCCATGGTTGTCTAGGATACTGTCGATAGTTGTAGCTTTCCAACTCTCACAGCGCCTTGCCTTGGACTGTAATGGGTGTGTTGTTGGACGCCGTTATCTTCAACACCTTGCTCTTCTCTCTTTTGTTTAGATCCATTCTAGCTGAATTTTCCGCAATGTTGCTTATCTTTTTTTCTGTATCTGCTGTTGTGTGTGAGAGAGAAGAGCCAGGTTATCTGCAAAGTCAAGGTCATCTAGCTGTTTCGTCAGTGTCCATTGTATACCGTTACGCTTCTGGTCTGTTTCTGTCTTCATGACCCAATCTATGGCTCGCTGAAACAAGAAGGGATAAAATAAACAGCCCTGTCTCACTCCTGTTTGGACTTCAAATGCGTGCTTCAGGTGTCTTCCATGCACTATTCTGCAAGTCATCCCTTCGTAGGACTTCCAGATGATATTTGTATTTTTTTTTCCAGGTATTCCGTAGTGTCTCAGTAGTCTCCAGAGGGTTTGTCTGTTTCAATACATTGGTTATCTTTCTTTATATATGTGTCAATGGCACAAAAAGAATCACTTGCCGGGGAATATAAAACTACTGTCTACTATTTGATGATGTCTTCCGATTTCTTTCTCTCTCTGCCTCTTCTCATTTTCCAGGTACTTTTCCCTGAAGGGAGGTATTTGCGAGCTCTGTGGCCAAAATTGAGAAAATATTTCCTACATGACATTTTATGTACTCTTAAAAAATGTTTTCTTTCTTCGCCCCTTTTACCATTCGATGGGGTACTTTTAATTAATCCTACTGGAGTATACTCAATAAAATTTCTATAAACAGCTCGATGGAGCGCTCATCATATTTCTGTTAGAACCCTGAAAGAACGATTTGATGATTGTGTGGCGGTGATTGTAGCTCTTTAGTACCGCTCTAAAAATACAGACACTAGATGCGCAACTCAAATACCATTGCCAGCTTTCTGTGAATACATGTACGGTATACCTTTCATTGCTTTGCTTTTTGGGCAGATGTAGGCCTACTTAGGAAAAAGTTAACACTACAGAAAAGTAAATTCAAATTAAAGGATTAAATATTGATGTATTGGTGGCTAAGCTAGAGCATTCAAGAGTTTTCTCCACGAAAAGTGTGACACATTATCTAAAAATGCTTTTCAGAAAAATTGCATCAAATTAAACTAGCATGTTATTACAACAGAAAAAAAAAATAAGTGTTAACAACGTGAAAATGTAAGGAGAGCAATCTCGAGATGCCAATGTCACTGTTCAACTACAGAACAAGAGGTTAGTGCTGAGTGCATTAATTCCTTTTTTTTATCCCAAGACGACAAGATAACTAGAATACATTTACAGGTAGCAAAAGTTAATTTTGAAGAAGCTAAAACCGTGAAATAGGCTACTTAAATTGTACAGTCCAAATGGAAGAACGATGGGACTTTAAACATGGACGCCCGCAGGGGGGGGGGTGCAAGCTGGTGCACTTGCACCCCCCCCCCTCTTGGATTCTGAGCAGTCTAATTCTAGCCATTTGTACACCATCAGATCAATTAAATTCTAAGTACCAACTGATCAAGTAGGCTAGTTCCTCCACTGGTGACTGAAGTACAGTTGTAGTTGACTAGCTTATGCTTATCAGGAATTGATGACTGACTATGTATTATAGGCTTGCAAAGAATACTTGCAATTCAATATTCTATAGCATGTTAGTCGTGACGAATTATTTTCATTTGCACATATTTCTAGTTTTCATTATATTTAGCATGGAGGAGAACTCCTTGCCAGCTGTCTTTCGATTTGATATATGTGAACGTTTCTTGTAGAGAGCAGTCATCTTGGTAAATGTATTTACGTCTTGCAGAGATCAGTGTTAGCGCGCGATAAAATAGCAGGTGAAACACGTCCACCAGTTTACGATAGAAGTGATATAAGAAAGTTATTCACATACCGTCGTCTGAGTCAAAACGTTTATTTGTATTAACGGAGCACTGGCAGCAGCAAGAAACCAAAATATAGGCCTACGAGCAGCAGCAACATAAATTAATTGCAGGTTGAACAGATGTGTTTGAGCATTAGATTTTTTGATGGAGAAGAATTCAATGGTTTTGTCACTTTTGTTAAGAGAGACGCAATGCCTGTGTCTAACGTCATTGTCAGCGAATACATTATGTACATTTTTTACATGGAAAAAGTACAAAGCTAAGGCTACCATGGCTGCCCGTGATGGATAGCACTCAAAACTGCGTACAGACAAAAAAAGTAAAGTTCCCCTTTCAGACCGTGTGGTCTAAAAAGGTCTGTAAAGATCATCTGATTCTGTGGCCTACGGTTAACGAGGGTGTCATGTGGCCAGCACAACGACCAACCGTCTTTACTTTTCCCCAACTAATGTCAGGTACCCATTAGAGCTGGGTGGGCCCAGAGGCGCTCGAAAATCCCGAAATTAAAAATCCCAGTCTTCACCAGGATTCGAACCCCGACCCCGGTTCGGTAGCCAAGCGCTTTACCGCTCAGCCACCGCGCATCTACCGCGTACAGGCAAGGATTCGACAAAATATTCTAAAGCAGACCTTGTCCGTTGAGCGTCCCAAAAACGTAAACTTTTTATCATTGACCTGAATGACGTTTCAGATATACCTAATGCTGTTGGAGTCATCAAGCAGATTATCTATTTCTTCCGTAACAATCCCAAGCCAGAGCGTTGTTGCTAAATTTACCTCTTTTGTATGAGACACAATGTACTGAGAAATACGAATACATTCGCACGTTAAATCACAACTTTGAGAAGATCTTTGACTGCTTGGCGTATTTTAAAACAACGACTGTAAGTGAAAAGATAAACTGCATATGGGATGCACGGGCCACACGGATAAACTTACCAACGTGTACAGTAAATAATTTGTTAGTTGTTTTTTTTTATTTATTTCATGAAACAATTATTTACAGTGAACTTAATACCGCAAAGGCATTGGGTGGGGGCGAGGGGGCAACAGCTCTTTTCATTAATATTCTCTGTAATAAAAAACGTTGAGGCTACGACTTTTAGCCATAGGTGGCAACTTTCACCCTCCTGCAAAAAATCCTGCGGGCGCCCATGGGGACTTAAGGAATTTTACCTTAACTGCCAAATGCATGTCAACGTGGCGTCATGTGAAAGAAACTTTTCAAAACTAAAGTTAATTAAGAACTTTTTTTTTACTTAAAGTAAACAATAAATAAATTGAAGACATAGTACTGGATTATCAGACAATAGACCAAGTATAAATTTTATATACCTTAGTGTAGTCAGTATATCAGGTAGAACAGATGAAGACATTAAACGCCGTATAAATCTAGCGCGTATGACATTTACACAGCTAAAACCGACCTGGAAATCTCCTCACATCTCAAACAAGACTAAACTAAGAATCTTTAACTCTAATGTCAAGGCTGTCCTAATGTATGGTTCTGAAACATGGAGAACAACTGAAGCGACAACAAAAATAGTACAGACCTTCATCAACAGATACCTGAGAAATATCCTAAAAATACACTGGTACGACAAAGTAGAAAACACCAAACTGTGGGAGATGAGTGGACAGAAAAATATAGAAGTGCAGATCTTAGAGAGGAAGTGGAGATGGATTGGTCACACCCTTAGAAAAGATACCAGCAACAGAGCTAGGCAGGCCTTAGAGTGAACTTGTCGCATCGGGTAACACCCACCCTAATAGTGACGCCACTGTGGACAAATATTCTTACAATCAAGCCGGTTTTTTTTTTAATGTTATTCTGAACTCCTCGAGGTCTTTTCTTTAGCATTCCTATGACATGGCAACCCCAGTTCGAACCTTGCCCGCTGCCCTGGAGTCCTGGACTAGGGCGTAAATCTTCATTGATAAATTAACAGTAGAAACGTGTAAAACAAAAAAAAAAAAAAATATATATATATATATATCTTCTCCCTGAATAGTGATAATGTTGAGAGGGAGTGTTCCTTTATCAATACAGATTGGATAAATGAGAGAAGTGTTTTGTTATCCTTGGACACTGCGAGAGGCATTCTTCTCACAAGAGTCATTGTGAAGAAAATGTGCATTAAATTCCACATGTAGTGTACATTTACTCATAAGCTACTGAGAAAAGTAACGTTTGAGAAATAATAATGGCAATTAAAATCTTCCAATCCGAAATGCAGTGTTTCACAGACAATGCAAACCTATTTACGACCTGCATATTTTTGTCACATTTTCTTTTGAATTGCTTTTGTTTAGCGTATATTTCATGCTATTGTATATGCTCAGTGTCAGTGACCTAAAATCCGATCTCTTTTGTAGACCAGTGGAGATTCGAGGAAGGGAGTAAGCTCAGTAAGCGCTCGCATCGATACAACTCTGCTCGAGTCGGGTTTCGAATTTGAGACCCCTTGAACGGCAACCAAGCGGTTTATGCCTCTTATTAGGCTCTGCACACATCCCATAACATCTGAGAATTATTGCAGCCTAGTTTACACTTACTTTAGCCGTTGTACAGCCTAGTTTACACTTATTATAGCCGTTGTACAGCCTAGATTACACTTATTATAGCCGTTGTATAGCCTAGTTTACTGTACTTACAATAGACGTTGTACAGCCTATAGTTTACAGTTACTATATATCCGTTGTACTGCCTAGTTTACACTTAATATAGCCGTTGTAATCCTAGTTTACAGTTTACTATTGCCGTTGCACAGCTTACTTTACATTTAATATATATATAGCCACTGTACCACCTTGGATATACTGTCTTGTTTTAGCCAATACATATTGTACTAGTTTGTAAGGTTATTTTCGTCATCCTTTGTGACTATATATAGATCTAGGCTTATCTAATAATAATTATTATTAGTTATACAAATAGGTCATTTAAAAATAATGTTTAAATACCATACATAAAATTACATTATTAATAGCATTTGTCTAATATCGCCTTGTTTTTAACATTTGTCATAGGGCAGTGGCGTAGCAAGGTAGGCTTACCCGTGGGCCCGGGTTCAAGAATATGTCCCCCCGTATGACAAATATTTTGTGTGACAAAAAATTAAGTAGTGTGTATGTATCGGTACACTAACTAAAAGACATTCAAATGCAAGTTCATGAGCACAGCTGACAGAATCATTTAAGACCATGTTTAAGTACTGTTTAACACAGTGAACATCATGCGCAAGTGGTTGCTTTTGTTGAAACAATATCTGAAGGCTATTGTACTGTCCGCTCATATTGGCATCGTAAGTAATTTAAAGAAAGATGGGGATATTTTATTAATTCTGAGTATTTGTTCAGTCAATCCTACAGACTTCCTACAAATGACTAATTTCTTTGGGTAGTTCCTCTTCGGAGTTCACAAAACATTTTCAGAAAAAAATGCAGATTTAATAAATTTTAAATTCTTTTTGAGCGCTGTCAACCATGATAGAGAAAAATTACGCAGGTTGGACCTCCTTTAGTATTTTGCTAAAATTGTCTATTATTTTGAATCTGTGGGTCGAGGTAAAGGCTTGTGTTTTTGTTTTCTTAAGAATGTATGTACTGCTAAGACATTGTCGTTGTTACTTGTGTCACCTAAACGACACTCTTCGCGATGACCACTAAATGAAAGGTTGTTGCTAAAGTTAAAACTAACATTCTCTATGCGATTAATTACTTTCAGCCAGCAATTATCAACTCCTTCAATGTGTTCTTTGTTTGCATCATCCACCGTTCTCAGTCTTTCATGTTGTTTGTATGTTTGGCAAGCTTGTTAATGAAATTAAGTAATTAGTAGGCCTATCTTTTTTTTTTTTGACGATATGGTTAAAAGACAAACAACATTGGTGCAGTGCAGTGAGACCATCCGAACGACTTTCTAGGGCATATACCAGACGACAAGGCAGCCATTCGAGTGAAAGACACTATTTCATGATAAATGTAATTATCGCTTTATCTAAAAAAAATAATTATAAACGTCCCCCCTAATTCAGTCACGAAAGTAGCATAAAAGTCAACATCTTTAACGTTTCCCTAAGTTATAACTATCAGAATATGTTGTTTCTTTTGCTTGTTTATTATCTAATTTGAAGTTAATCAAGATTTCTGGTAATAGAAAAAAAAACGATGCTTACTTTAAAAAAAAAGCATTAAAAAAGGTAGGCCTAATACTATCATCGGTTTAATTAACAAAGCGAAAAAACAAAACAAAAGAAAGAATGGGACCCATTCATCACCACAGTACAATAAAGCTGATGAAAGCAATTCCTTACAATGACTCTAGGTGAAAACACGGGTTAAGATTTTGAAGTTGATATAAAGTTTGGTATGACGTGCATGATATTTTCATGCAACTTTTCAATTTTTTAACCATTTTTTTTTTTACAAAATTGCAGTGTAGGGCAGGTCACAATCGATCATTAGTCATGAGACTATAGGCGATACGACACCCCTACGCGCCATGCAGTACCTTATTTAGAGTTGAAAAGGCCTTAAGCTATTTGAGGTATGTGGGTCCATAATAAAGCCAGATATTGTATGTACCATAACTACTAAGTGTTTCTTGGAGGCCCTAAGCTAGAGCTAATGTTGCATAGAGGTAAATTCGCCCCAGGCCCCATTGTTGTTACACCATCGGGTGTGGGCCCCTAAATGGTCGTGGGCCCGGGTTCATTGAACCCCTTCGCGCCATGGATGCTACTCCACTGTCTTACAGTGATAAACCTATCTATGACGTTTATTTTTGTATGTAATTTTTGTTTATACAGTTCTAAACTTAGTGATTTTATACTTAGGCCTAAAACAAAAATAATAAATAAATAAAAGATTTTTAAAAACAAATCTCAGACTAAATGTAAATGAGCACTGCGGTCGGTTAAATATTTATGCACAACAAATAGATTTAATAATAATTGAAGATACTCAATAGAAGCCTTATACATTTACTTATATATATATTTATATTACATTTACTTGTTGGCCCTGTATGTGTGCTAATTATAGTAAAGTCGCTTGATCATGCCTTATTGATGACCAAGGTAATTAACCTTAATTTAGAACACCATTCTATAATTTTGCTGAGAGAAAAAAAGTAAAGTGAAAAATCTGCTGTAGACCTATTTATAAGATTGTTCTGATGCCTTTTTTAATATTTAAAATTTACTTTTGCATTTAATCACTTTTGTGACGAGTGAAGTAGACCAATACTGAGAAAGAAATAAGACAGTAGTGGGCGTTACCTGCTCAAGGTATGAACAATAAAGATGTAGGCCTATACTGGCTATACCTATATAGACTAGTGGAGATAATACTAGAATATAACTGAGCTAAATATGTAATGTTTTCATTCTGAATTCCATTTATATGTAAATAACGCTCCAATGCAGCATTTTCAATTTGATAATATAGATCTATATCTAGAATCTAGATCACTCTAAATGTAAAATGTTAAGTCAAATTAAGTTGGTCCTCGCTCAGCTGTTCCCCTGTAATATGATGTCATAATTTCTCAAGGGAGCCAATCAGACGAAGTCGTCGGGTTTGACCTCCATGCGCAAGTTACCCTCGTTTTGGCGTGGAGAGGTGTCAGCCATTTTGTTATTAGAATAAAGTTGTCATAGCTAATATTAATCATGAAATTAGTTTGTGTTATTTTAATTTAATAATGAAATGGATGAATTCGAAGATTCACGATGCACAGAACATTATATTTCTAAACTGGTTGCTGGATAAAATTGCGATCAGTGAGGACACCTGTAGGTTTCAGAAGCTTTGAGGCAATCTTTGCCCTAGCGACCCGTTTCCGGGCTAGATCGACAAGTGACAACAAATCCTCCTGTCTTCCTTAAAATTAAAGTCCCATAACGAGTATAAAAACAAAAATAAAATTTGATTATATTTAATTTATACTGCTGCTACGCATACAGGTATTTGTGATGACATTTTAAGTTAAATTATACCTTGAAGGAATCGCTGAATTAACACTACACAAGATGTCAGCAAGTGCCAGAGCTCCAGCTCCACTTCGAACTGTGCATGAGTCGGTAGTGACAGATCATTCTGATCGTCACGTTCCTTCGTCTAAACCAAAAGAGGTAAGCAGTTTAATTTCCTCAAACAAAGCACGTGTGATCTAGATATTCTAGATGTAGACTAGATCTACATCCTAGATTCTAGAAATCTAGTCTAAGATTCTAGATGTAGAGTAATCTAGACTCCAGACTATTTTAGACTATACTTCTGACTAGACTAGTCTTTTACTTTACTAGATCTAAGTTTTCTAAGTCTAAACTGTCTAAAGTTTATTACTAGATTCTAGATCTAGATGATCATGTTAAGATAATCAAACACCCCACTGTGACTGTATTTTTGTAAATTTTTATAAGGCTTTATTTTGATGGTTTTGGCAAAACTTGTCAATTAGTGTAGTCAGAGTATAGATTATAGATCTAGTGATTAGTCACTTTCTAGTGGCACTAGTGCATCATCCTTTTCTTTATTATTATAGTAAAGACATTTAGTTTCATTTACACCTGAAGACACCTTTTTTTTTTTTACTTGGAATCAAAGTGCATTAGTATAAACTTTTGTTTACCTCTTGGGAAGATAGAAGTAGATTACTGGTTAAGTGTATTTTTTTTGCCATTGATGCATCGGCTCTACAAAGCCTTTATAATACTCTACTATATATTACACTTCTAATTAGGCAGGGAAATACAAGCAATTAAATAGCCTACTAGAACTACCTAACTCAGCTTTGGAAAGAATCAAATACTATTTTAATGTTGAAAATACACATCAAAGGGATATAACTCAAAGAAGTAAAATATTAAATTTAAGCAGTGTGTTCTAGATACATAGAGTCGTACAATTGTTTTTTGGTCATCCATGTGGTTTGGGGAGGCAACACAATTCACAAGCAATAATAGAGTGGCCCCCCCCCCCCCCCCCCCCATTTAGCACTGACTTTTGGGTCTTTTTTTTTTGTCACAGACACTGAGCGTGCTAGATACATAGAGTTGCGCATATTGTTTTTAGGTCAACCAGGTAAACTGTTGTGTCCTCCAATGGCTTGAGAAGGGCTGGATTAACTATAGGTAGCACAATTTACAAGCTACCAGAGCTTATTAACCCCCCCCCCCCCCTTCCCCTCAATAGTAGCCTATCTAGAGGGCCCCATATATTTAAATAGCTTAGAGCCTTTTGAAGACATTGAAGTCAACTAAATAAGTACCAGTATGGTAATGTGGTACCAGGTTTAGCACCTTATATTTGTTTTGACACCTATCTATGTCTCTCATTGTACAGGATCTAATTCCCCTAATATTTCCTAATAACATATCCTGTGATTAACTATGACTACTCCATTACAATAACCTGTAAAGAAAGGTGTCTTGATAAAAATTCTGCATGCTTTATACTTTTTAATACTGCCATCCAATAGTCTGACACACATTCATCCTAAATAAAACCAAGGATCTAGCATGGTTTCTCTTTTGCTTCTATTGACATTTTCCATTTCTGGAAGACTTGCTTCAAACTAGCTATCGTTTTTCTTTATTTTGTTCCCAAAGACCAGTGATGATGTTTGGTACATTGCGTCATGAGTAAACGTCCTTCTACATCTGTCACTGATAAGTTTTTAAAATCTTCCTCTAATTTGTTAGTGGATTTGATGCGAAGATCATGATTGGCTGTGCTGTGTTAGTCTTTTTCCCTGTGATGTGCGGCAGAAGTCTTATCTGGCAGGACACTAATGTGTGATCAGTATCACAATCCTTGCTTTGGTTGCTACGTGTTAGCAGTATGATGCCATTGTCACTTTACTATGTTAGTATCATGTCCATCTGGTGCCAGGGCCCAGACCTAGGATGCCTCCATGAGATACAATGCTGCAGTTTTATCCTGAAGTGTTAGCGTTTTCACTAGCTTGTTTCAAAACAGCAATATTCTATTTTTCAACTAATCATTATAATATGCTGCTTAAAGGGCATATTTAGACTAGAAAAAACGAATTCGTTTCGTGTGGGTGATTATCATAATTTAATCTAGACTTCATTCATATTATAGCCATTGGTTAGTTTGAATTTTATGGTTTGTTCACATTTTAATGAGTTAACTCAATGATTAGCATTAACAAATTATTAAATTTTTTCATTCTTTAAATTCTTAACAAAAATTTTTAGGGCACGGAAGAAAATACCTCCACATCATCTTCTACAAGAGTATCATCTTCAAGGCCTAGGACAAATGATGAACCTCATATAGGAAAATATCGATTGATAAAAACTATCGGAAAAGGAAATTTCGCTAAAGTGAAACTTGCCAAACATGTTCCTACAGGAAGAGAGGTAAGTTACTTTGCAATTTTTTGTTTTTACACAAGTTTTAAAATATAAAAAATATGAAATATATATTAGAATAAAAAACAACTATTTGCTACAAATGCTATGGTCATGCATTGAAATGAAAGTTTCTTTAAATTAGTACCATTGTTTGATGTATTTAATTCTAAGTACATTGTCATATAAATCTATTTATTAAAAGTGTTTCAGTGTATGGCTAAGTGTTTGAATATATTTACTGTTTTCAGTGGACTATACAAGGAAAACATAAATTTCTCATGCTTTCCTAAGTATGTCTTTATTCTAAGTTTTAACATTTTTCTCTTTTGTTTTTTCTTGACACAAATTTTCTGAAAACAAAAAAGTTGTTTGTTTTGGTCTTTCTGAAAGTAATGAATAAAAGGAAGACATGGCTTTGATTTAGCTTATTTTGAAACTTTTTTCTCACAAAGAAAGAAAATACATTTATGCACTTATATCTTTATTTATATAGAAATGATATTATGAACCGTAAAGATTGGTTACTCAGATTTTTTCACTCTAGCTAGATAATAATGTCTATTTTAGTTAGGTAATTATTCATTATTAATATCTGACTTGAAAATTTCCCATTTTCTATTGTATACAAACTATAATAAAGGTTGATGCTGTGTATTTTCATAATGCTTTTACTCTTTTTTTTTTTAAACAGGTGGCAATAAAAATTATTGATAAAACTCAGTTAAACCCTTCAAGTTTACAGAAGGTAAGCCAAGTAATCATTCCTGCAAACATGAACACGAATGTTCTGACATGTCTTGTCGAATTAAGGAATTAATTATTCAAAGAATCTTATTTCTTGATAACTGGCTGTATAATAAAAAAAGAAATTGGAGTACAGAAGAATGCAAAAAAATGAGAGGATCTATATATACAATGCACCATGGACTTACTGTTATAAACAATGCAATAGCCTTTAATCTCAAATTTGAGGGAAAGGGTGTAAACATTGTAAAATCCCACTCAGTGATTTTTATACCTAACAAAAATATTAACTTAAGGAGTTAACAACTTTAGCAAAGTCATGAATGAAGCAACATATTGTGCTTGTGCTGACACATGTAAAACCTTTTAACATTTTTTTTTTCATTCAGAAGTGTTGTAAATTAATAAACTAAAAATGAGTTTAGTTGAACTCAAAATTTTTTTGCAGTTATTCTATGGTGTGTTATTAGCAGTATTTTACATTTTGCTGATATTCCTATTTCCCAGTAATACTAATTATAAGGGTTGACTTAAAGAAAATGTTACACAAAATGTTGAATCAGTGACCTATGATAATGTAAATGATTAATAATATAATAAAACATCAACACAACAATGTCTCTTTCTATAGAGAAGTAAGCTTTGATTTAATATCTAATCGTAAGTATATAAACTTTAGTTATAAATATTTTATTTTAGTTTTATTTATTCATCAAGCTATTATACTTGAATTTACCTATACTTTCAAATTTCAAACAACAGTATATTTTTACCTTCCAACATAGATCGATTTTACATTTATTATTTTCAGCTATTTCGTGAAGTTCGAATAATGAAGCTACTTGATCATCCAAACATAGGTAAATACAAATGAAAAAAAAATTTTTTTTAAAGTTTGAGTAAATATGTGCCTTCTTTCTCAGACAGGCTTATTCTGTTATGGTAAACTTTGATAAGTTCATACATACTTGGCTAATTTCCATACATTCATTTATAGTACTAGTCCTTAGGTCTCTATTGCAGACATCTTTGGATGTCCCTTGGGTCTGGTTAATTCATCATGCTCATCATAGAAATGTCTTAACAGGGTTCGAAGCCTCCTTGAAAACCTGGAAAACACCTTGAATTTCATTATTAAATTCAAGGCCTTGAAAAAGCTATGCTCAATCACTAGAATCTAGTGAAGATAATTACTAACCATGTGGAGTCAGAGAATTTTAGTGATTTATAGTTAGAATCTATAATGTCTATTATAGATTCTTGATCTACGATAGATTCAGTGAAGATAATTTGGACACAGCCCTGAAAAGTTCACAAATTTTAGTGATTTAGATCAAGAGTCAAGATCTACTGTAGATTTACTGAAAATATTTTGCACACAGCTGTGAAAAGTCCCTTAACGTTATTTTGGTCGTAAAAGCCAGGGAAACTACATATAAGATCTAGTTCAGACCTGCCTACCGTTACGCAAAATGCATATTCGTTACACATTTAGTTTATTTTCCCCCCTCTCTTGACTAGCTTGCCAGCGGTCACAGAGATCACGCTAAGCCGTCCTGTTGGGGGAACACATTGTGTCCAGATCTATACGTTGATTGGTTTTTAATAGCAATTAGATTTAGTCTAGAAATAAAGAACGTGAGAATGAGGGAGTGGCGGGTTGGTACTTGACCTCCGTGTATGTCGAAGGCGCTGGTTGGTACCGTCAGTTAGCTGATACACCGTGACTTTTTGTTTGTTTTTTTTTGTTTGTAAGTTCATTAGTAGAAATTAATTATGTTGGTGCATTAAAAAAAAGTCGAATGTAAAAAAAAATAAAGATCCCTGATTCCCGTATTCATTTGTAATTGTATAGAAAAAAAATCGAAGTGCTATTGTTTCAAAACACATTGAGTGACATTGTAGATATCTAGTCTAGATCTAGATCTGAATCTAGGTAACTTGTTTTACAGGAATAGATCTAGCTAGAGTCTAGCTTCTCATTACCTTATGGTTCTTAACAATACTCTACAATCTAGATCCAATTTAGTTATAGTATGATTTAGAATTTAGACTAGATCTAGATCGATAACATTAAACATCTACTACCATCTAGTCTAGATCTAGACTAGATTCTTAGTCTTAGTATAGAATAGATCAAGTATGAAGGTAGGCCTACGAAAGTTTGGAGTAGACCTACGTTTGTAGCAGATCCATGGCATCGGCAACACTCTAGAGCCCAGATCTAGAGTAGATAATATTCAATATATAGACATAGATCCAGGTCTAGTCTAGATATCATCTCTTTTGATCTAGACTTAGATTGTAGATCTAATCATGACATCTAATATTATATATATAAAGTAAGCATATATATATATATGACAAAATAGTGGATCGAGTAAGTGTTACGCATTCTGGTGCCAAAATAAATACGCATTTGGGCCATCAGTGTTACGCATTTGGACTTTTTTTGGTAGGCAGGTCTGCTAGTTGAAGAAAAAAAAAAAAAAAACAAGTCTTAAACCCCCCCCCCCCCCCCCCCCCCCCCCCCCCCAAAAAAAAACATTATTTAGTAAGCAACTGCCAATTAAACATACAAATAGGTCTATATATTACAGGCTCTGTTTATGAGGATGATTTAAGTTCAGTTAATACAAGAATAAAACATTACCCCAAATGACTCTACTATCTATGAGATAGAGTACACATAGGAACTAAGAATGTATATTTTCATCACAGAGAGTACACACTAAGAATGTTTGTTATTTTTAAAAAATGGAATAGTAACCATTTGTATTTTTCTTTAATAAATCTTTAAAAAAAAAAGGTTGTTTGTAGTTTTGGGATGATAGTCAGGTTGTTACTTGATTAAAAGATAACTTTCATTACATTTTCTGATGACGTTGTTTCTGTTGTTCTGTGTGGGATGTTGGCAATATATTTACAATCTATCACACAAACTAACGGGACACACACACACAAATATATTAAAAAAAAATTCAGTTCTAAATACATATATATATATTTTGTTCTTTTTACATATTTATTTCATTTGTTTGTAAATATATATTGCTTGCTATGGTGCTATGCATACCTTGAAAATCTAAAATTCTACCTTAAAAACCTGGAAAATCATTCATGAAATTGGCTATGAACCATGTGTGCATGTTAAACTCTTATTGTAAACTGAAGTTTGCTGGATATAGAAAAAGAATTGTATTTTTGCTTTTTTAAGCTCTTTAATACAATTTTAGGACATTTAAAAAAAAAAGTATTATTCATCGGATGGCAATGACTTACAGAAGATTAATAAAATAATATTTGTTTTACATGATAGGCATTTAATGCAAATGAATGAAACCAACCTCTTACTGCAAGGAAAGAATTTGACTTCCATTGATGAAATTATTTTCTATTATTGAGATATTAAATCTATTTCAATAGGTTTCACAATCTCACATAACTTGTTTGTTGACAAAGGAATTGCTGCCTAAGAACATCAATGTTTATACAATTAACCTAACATTGCTCTATGAAGAAACTACGATACTCATCTAGAATGTAATAAATTTATAAAAAATAGATTACAAAATTATGTCATCAGTAAAAAAAAACCATTATCATAAAAGGCACAACAGAGATACTGCTACACTCAAATCTTCCTGTAATTTACCATAACTGTGGTTGAAAATGGAATTAATTTTAGCTTTTCCATCAACATACATGGTTAGTGCGTAACAAACTTGAGTAAGCAAAGAAATGTAGTCACTAGAGAAGACCTTCGCCTTACTTTAGCTAATTTAAAGCTTGACATTTCTAATATTGTCAAACTGCAGGAGGCACAAGGCTCCGGGTTAGCTTAATTTTTTTTAGTGAATAATAATATTTATATATAAAATAAAACTAAATTTACAAGTAAACCTAAAAATAGTAGGCCCTAATATTCAATAACCTAAAAAGGGATTATTTCACTGATTTGAAAGAAAGTCATGACAATGAGACTATTTTGTACATGTGATGACTGCAATTTATTTGACATAATTTTTGTAAAGTGGTTATAAAATTAATGATCTATTATTGACAGCATAAAAATGAATAAATAAATGATATTTTATTCAAATTTGTCTTCTCGTGCTTCTTTATCAGTACTTTTCTTTGAGGGGGCGCTGACAGATTTTTTAACAAAAATACAAAAAAAGGGGTGGTAGGCCAAAAAAGGTTGAAGACCACTCTCATAGAAGATGCCCTTAGCAATGTAGTCTTCTTTGTGTCAATATTAGTTGACTATAGATATTAACATTAATAGATTTCATAACTTCCTGGTTAGAAACATGATCTCTTCAGGAGATAACGCTTGATGCATTGTAGACAATGCATATGGAAACTATTCAATCTGTGCCCTTGGTACATGTATTTGACTAACTCTCACTACCATACAGCTTAGTACTAGCACAGGCATTGTAGACTAGCATCTAGCATTTTGGTTGTCATGGTCGATTTGGCATTTTCCCATGGCTTCAGAGGTCTTCCCAATTCTTTTCAGTTAAGTACATTCCTGCACCACCATAACAGTGTAATGTCTAATGCTGAACTCAGCTATTTTGTGACATCCTATATAAGAATTTCTGTTTTGGTGAGACTGATTGTTAGCCCTAACTCTTGACATGCAGCTACTAGAAGACTTAAAAGCCTTCACTGTCCTGCTTGTGAATGGGATGTGAGTGCAGCAAATTTGGTAAACAGCAGTTCCTTAATCAGGCATTTTTTTTTGGCTTTAAGTTGAGCCAAGTTGAAAAGCTTTCCAACAGAAAAGAAAATACTAAAAAGTGTTGGAGCCAAAACACATCTTTGCTTCACCTCGCTCCTGATGGAAGGAGCCAGAGTTATCACATTGTAATTTTTCATGGTAAGCTGATGTGAGTTTCACTAGCTTAAATGGACAGCCAAAATTTCTCCAATTCTGCTAATAGACCACTTCTGCTGACAAGGCCAAAAGACATGGTAAAATCAATGAAAGCAGTATAAAAATGTTGGTTTTGCTCTCTGCTCTTCTCCATTAATTACAGCAAAGAGAAAATCATATCTGTTGTAGGTCTATCTACCCTAAAGCCACACTTGGACTCAGTATATAGGTCTTCAGCCCTTTAAAGAGTACATTGGAGTACTGCTTTTCCAATTATGGCCTTTGTATTCAAATCTGAACAAAATCATGGAATCGTTTATTTTTAAAATTAGAAAATCTCAGATAAGCTTATTTTTTTCATTTACTAATTATGTACTAAAATTTATTAATCCTTAATATTTTATTCTTAATAGTACACAAGAAATGAGTTGTCAATAATGTTATTTCATTGTTATTTCAGTAAAACTATTTGAAGTCATTGAAACAGAAAAAACACTTTATCTTGTAATGGAATACGCTAGTGGTGGTATGTATCCAAAGTAAATATTTAAACTAAAAGCTCATATGCTCTTTTTAATGAATGCAAATTAGAAAATGTCTTTTGTTAGCAATTGCATGGATACTGTGTCAAAAGTATAAAAAAACAGACTAAATAGCTTTTATCATAGCTGAGGAGTAAATATATATTCAGCAGACTTGATAGGCCAGCTTCTATATTAGAAGCAAGTTCAATGACTAATGGCTGAGAAAGGAGGAGGGTTGGGCATATGGCTAGCTACCATAACCTTTAGAAAAACCAGTTGCTACAGAAACATTTAACAGCAAATCAACAAGCCATGGACTTAGGAGAGAATGGACCTCCAGCTGGAAGGTTTATGACGCATGTCGGTGAAAGCCAGAGTCATCTGGAAGCCGACAGGCTGAAGACCATCTACTCTACCAGGACCACCACCACCATCGATACATGGAACGTCCGGACCATGTATGAGACTGGGAAGACAGTGCAAGTGGCAGTTGAGATGAAAAGGTACAACCTCAGCATCTTAGAAGTGAGTCAAGATGGACTGGTTCTGGGCAGAAAGACTGACTTGGGTGAGCCACTTTTATACTCGAGGACATGAGCAAGAGTCTACACATGCTCAGGGAGTAGCCCTGATGCTATCTAAGCAGGCTCAGAGAGCACTTATTGGATGGGAAGCACATAAACCATGGATAATAAAAGACTCATTCCACACAGTGCAGAAGAGGATTAGCATTGTCCAATGCTACTTCCCAACAAAGGACAATTTTTACTACAGGCTGACTACCATCCTACATGACAGCTCTAAAAAGAACATCCTTATCATAATGGGCGACTTCAATGCTACGGCTGGCAATGACAACAGAGGATATGAAGAGATCATGGGAAAACAGACTAAATGAAATAAATGAAAATGGAGAGAGATTTGCAGATATGTGTGCCACAAGCAACGTAGTAATTGGAGGAACTGTCTTCCCACACAAATACTTAAAGCAACATGGATATCACCAGACCTATCAATAGAGAACCAAATAGACCATGTCTGTATTGTGAAGAAGCTCCGACAATCTCTTCAGGATGTGCATGTAAGACGAGGAGCAGATCATCATCTTCTGTGCGCTCACGTGAAACTGAAGCTGAAGAAGACTTGGACAAGTAAGCTTAGCCAACGCCAACACTACAGTACCTTTGCACTGAAAGACTGCACAAAACAAAGTCACCTTATCAAACAAGTTCCAGCTCCTAGAAGAGCTGTTTAAGAGGAGACAGTAGAACAGATGTGACGAAACTTAAAGAAACATTAACCTCCACATGCCAAGAAGCACTGGGTCCTAAGTCATACACCCACAAGGAGTGGATTTCAGCAGAAACTCTTCAGAAGACCAAGGAAAGAAGAGAGAAAAAAGCAGGCATAAACATCAGTTAAACAAGAGCAGCAAAAGGAAGAGCAAAAAAAAAAATATGCTAAAATAGATGGGAATGTCAGAGAGACCAGTTAAGGACAAAAATGGTGAAGTGATAACAGATGAAGAAGGACACAAGAAGAGATGGATTGAGCATTTCCAGGAGCTTCTCAACAGACCTACTCCTGCAAACCCACCAGAGATACCGCCAACTGCAAGAGATCTACCTATCAAGCGCAATTCACCCTCCAAGGAAGAGATTCGCAGCACAATCAAGCAATTGAAGAATGGCAAATCTGCAAAATTACAAATATCATCAAGAAGTAGAACGGTATACAGTGGACACTGGAAACAGCTAGACGACCTTGACTTTGCAGATGACTTGGCTCTTCTTTCTCACACACAACAGCAGATGCAGAAAAAGATAAGTGTAAATGCCGACAATTCAGCTAGAATGGGTCTTACCATAAACAGAGGGAAGAGCTAGGTGTTCAAGATAAAGGCATCCAACAATACACCCATTACAGTCCAAGGTGATGTGCTGGAAGAGGTGGAAAGCTTCACCTATCTCATCAGTATCTTAGACCACCATGGAGGAACAGTTGCAGATGTCAGAGCCCACATTGGTAAACCCTGAGCAGCCTTCCATCAGCTAAAGAACACCTGGGGATCTAGGGAAATAAGCACCACCACCAAGATCAGGCTCTTTAACACCATTGTTAAGCCAATACTAATTTATGGAGAAGACACATGGAGAACCACCATGAAAAAAATCCAGGTATTCATCAATACCTGCCTGAGGAAGATTCTTATGATCCGCTGGCCAGACCAAGATCTCAAATGAGGAACTCTGGCAAAGAACAAAGCAGCAGCCCATTAAAGTTTATATCCTTCAAAGACGCTGGAGATGAATAGGTCACACCCTTTGCAAGCCTGCATCCAACATAACAAGGCAAGCCCTAACCTGGAACGAGGAAGAGGGGACGGCGGAATTCATGGCGCTGCAATTTGGAAGCAGATGGGCAAATGTGGGAACAGTTGGGGATACTTGCCCAGAATCAAGATGCCTGGAGGAATGAGTAGTGAGTGTGAAGGATACTAAGATGGCTGACGCTTTGGAACACCTTGTGTTGTAGACATTTTAGTTCCATAAGGTTTTTATTGCCAGAAGTAATGGATTTAAACACTCCACTACCACTACAATGCTTGCAATAGCATACATCTCAAATAACCTCTGGCAAATACTCCAACTCCTTGCCTTCATGCATGGCTCAGAAATGGGTCCAGCATGAACTGCTTTCACTAACAGAAGAGACAAATGGTCTAAATGGTATCTAAACCAGTCAGCTTTGGGCAGAATGGGCTTAGTTAGCCTTCGCTGGCAACCCACCTAGGAGTATGAAAACTGAAAATTGAAACCTCTGCTGCCTTGCAACTGAACCCAAACAAAGGATAGGCTTGGGAGTTGACCCTGAAGGAAACATCATGAGCATAGACCCTTAGACATTTTGCAGCACACAGTGCTACACCCTGGTAGAGTCTGCATTGCTGCTGTTACCAAACTGTATCAGCTTTGCTGTTTCTTTAGAAATATCAGATGTGTGGATAAGGGGTAACTGCTGTGTGGGCCTTCCAATCATTGCTAATGCCCAGGCATTCATCTCATTTCTATGAGAAGATCCATAATCACTTCAGGACTGAAGGAGACCAGAAAGGTTAGGGTTAGGGTTCAACAGAAACAATTAAGTGAAAATTCATAGCTGTATATATATATATATATATTAATGTGAAAATAAAGTTTAAAAATGTGCTGTCAATGGAAATGTGAGACTTATGGTTATGTTGCTTGCAAGCTTTTTTCGAATTGCCCTTTATAATTTATACTTTATTTGCAGGTGAAGTTTTTGATTATCTAGTTGCTCATGGAAGAATGAAAGAAAAAGAGGCAAGAGCCAAGTTCAGACAAGTAAGTATTATACTATTCATTTATTTCAAACATTAATTATTCTTTTTTTTTTAATATTTATATTGCACTTACAATTAAATGTATATAATAACACTGGAAACCATTTGTAAGTAAAGTTGGAAATCTTTCTATTGTTATGATTTTGTTTAATAAGAGTTATGTTCACTTATGTCTCACAAAGTAACATAACATCTTTATAGTAGTAGCACACTGAAGAAATGCATTATTGAAAACAATTTGATTAGGGTTTACATATTCAAACTCGATCAATGAAATAATTGTTCAAATGATGAACAAAATTCTCATCAAAGATTGATCACTAGTGATCAAATGACCAATGAATACCTAGACCCAAATATCTTGTATTGGTTTTCTTCATTAGACTTTTCTAGATTAATATGTTGTTCTTGACACCTCCAACTCTGCTGAAAATTTTTATGTTTGACTCCTTTATCGTTTACAAAATATCTCTTCAAGGACTTCCCAACATTTTGATTGACCTAATATATAAATAACTTAACCCCTAATTTGCCCAGGATCTACATAATCAACTTTACATCCTGATACATGCTTGGTGACTGCGATGTGCAGTCGGCGGAACATTATCCCATACAACTTTCTAAGCATTTATATTTATTTTATAGATAACATTTTTTACAATACCTCTATACAAGTCAGAACTTCATGAAACCTGTGCTGGATCCACAAACCTGGACAGCTGAGCTAAAAAATGGTTCTAATGATTTTCCTAAAAATTTAACAGTTGATGTATTTGGTTGAGAAAAAAATTACTAGCTCATAGGCCACATGGATAAAACTCTAGTTTGACTTATAATTTTTCAAAGTAAAAAAAAATAAATGTAAATTAGGCTTGAGACTATATAAATAGGTCTAGAGCCAACTTGGTATAGTCAGCCGTATTACCGTAATTACGCGATAACTGAATACTTTTAAAGAAGTAGATCTAGACCTAAATCAGAACTAGTGTTAGATCTAGATTTCCATGTAATGAGGATACCAATTAAGAATGGCACAAATATACCTGCCTTGCTGGCTGAATAAGAAAATGCATATATTTTGCAGCTGACGGTGTCACTGGTTTGATACCTAAATTGAACCCAAAAAATTTGTTATTTCGTTTTTTTTAAATTATTTTATTATATTTGAAGTATAATAATGGTGGTATCGTCTTTTGAAAAAAATAATTTTTAAAAATTTTTATCTTGTCGATATTTATTTTATAGATAAAGTGCTTACACATAACAATTTCTCTACCATAAAAAATCTTTTGTGTAACATTCAGAAATTACTTGACACCTCAGAATATAATTGGTTAATTTCTTGTCAGATTTAACTTCTGAAAATAATAAGACATTCACCACCAAATTCAATTGTAACATCAATTTTTTTTTATTATTTATCTTTTTTTTTTCAGATTGTTTCTTCTGTACAATATTGTCATCAAAAACATATAGTACATAGAGACTTAAAGGTAATTGTCAAGAATGCATATATGCTAAAAAAAAAAAAAAACCCTGATCAAATCGGCTGTTATTCTGTAGACAATTTTTTTGGTTTCTATATTTTAGAGCTGATAAAGAGTTATAGGTAATTCTCAACTATGCATATAATATATGCTATTTTACTGCTTTGTACAAACAACTCTGGTGAAATGGGCTGTTAACATTTGTAGACAATTTTTTTGGTTTTTATATATTAGAGCTAATTTTTTAATTGTTAATACTCATTTTCTTTAATATTTTTTGGTTATATCAGGGTTATTCAAGATGTCACCTTGTGTCTGCCTCCTATCAGAATCAATTTTTTTTTTAGTTAGAAGTTGATTCATTGAATAATTATTGTCTACTACTACTACTATTGTTAACTACTTGTATTATTAACTACTTTAAAAAAAAACACGAACATCTGGAATTTATTGATTTTAATGTCTAGATCTACATTTTGGAGAGCATTAGACTTTGTTCTATATAACTTGGCAAATATTTCAATACTTATCCTTTAAAGATGTTGCCACCTTGATAAAATATGCAAGTGTATTGTTGTTGAATATATAATGGCACCCTTTCTCCTCCCCCCCCCCCCCCCCCCCCCTCACAATAATACATTTTTAAAATATTTTTTTTGGATAATGTGACAGGTAAAATAGTTACCTTATAGTACCTTGGTGAATTTTATTGAAAGTGTAAATAGTGGACATAAGTTATGTATGACTGGAAATACAGGCATTTGGAGCGATTGAGAGTTTAGTCAGTTGATGAAATAAAGTTGCTATAGTTAGTGATAAAAGTTGGTGAAATGAGTTGAGGAAGTTAACTCAGTGAAGTCAGTTGCTGTAGATAGTCATTTGGAACCGTTGAAATGGTCAGTCAGTGAAATAAGTTTTGTGAAGAAAGTTGATGAAGTGAAGTTAGAAAGTTAGCAAAGCAATAATATAGTATGAGTCATGTACAAAGTATATATATATATATATATATATATATATTGAAGTAAAAGTGATCAGTGTATTTCAAGACAGTGTGGATTATATTACCAGAGATTCCTACAAGTACACATCTGGGACCACAAAATACATGAGCCATAAAAAAATTAAATTAAAAAAGGTGTTGCTAATCACATATTAGATCAGTGTATCAATGCCTGCAATGGACTTTTCTTATGAGATATAGATCTAACACTAGAAAGTATTTTTAGTAATCTAGATCAAAGTAGATTTAACTCTAGATTTAGACTAGGTCTAGTAGACTTACATCCTTTTTGTTGATCTGACTAAAGCCTTTGACATAGTCAGCAGGAGCGGCCTTTTCTAACTCCTAAGCAAAATAGAATGTCCTCCCAAAACTACTGAAATTCATTGAGGAAACAAAATGTGCAGTGAAATTCAATGGAGCTCAATAAGTACCTTTTGAGGTCAGTAGTGGTGTCTAGCAAGGATGTGAGCTCGCACATCCTAACTCTGTTTGTCATATTCTTCTCCCGCCTACTTCATTATGCTTACAGTGACATCAAGGAAGGTGTATTTCTCCATACAAGATCCTCTGGAAAACTCTTTAATGTTACAAGGTTGATGGAAAAAACAAAGTTAGGAAGGTACTTATCAGGGAAGTACTCTATGTTTATGATGCAGCTATAGTGGCTGAATCTGATACTCACCTTCAGACCCAGGTTGACCAACTATCTGCTGCCTGCCAGAAGTTTGGCTTAAATATTAGCCAATGCAAGACTAAAATACTAGTTCAGAACACAGATACTGCACCTCACATAACCATTAATGACTAACCACTGGAAATTGTTGACCATTTTTAATATTGGCTCCACCGTATCCAAGGATGTTCTACTGGATAAAGACATAACAGGATAGCCAAGGCAGTAGGCAGGCACCATGTCACGGATGCAGAAAAGTGAGAGACAATATCTTGCTGACTAACAATACCAAAGCCTTATTCTACCAGAACTGTGTGATGAGCAATCTACTATATGGAAGTGAAACATGGTCAACCTACTAATGGCAGGAAAAAAAGCTAAATATCTTCCACCTCAGATGCTTAAGATGGATCTTAAAAATAAGGTGGCAAGGTCAAATAACTAATAAGCAAGTGCTGCGAAGAGCAGTGTTTCAGGACATCCATGCTGTTATCAGCAGCAGATGCCTTGGCTGGCTTGGTCAGGCTCATAGAAGGCCACAAGGTCGACTTCCACTAGACTTTCTGTATGGTGATCAAACAGAAGGCAGGAGAGCTGATGGTCATCCACTTTTAAAGTATACTGATGTATGCAAATGCGACATGAAGCTCTTCAAAATTGACACAAACAGTTGGGAAAAGGTGGCACTGGATAGATCCACATGGAGAGCGATCATAAAGGAAGGGTCTCTTGGATTGCAGTTGCACAACAGTTGTAGAAAGAAGAGTGAAAAGTGCAATGGCGCCAGATGATTACAGATGCCCAACTTGTGACTGCAGCTGTGTATCTAGGATTGGCCTCTTTAGTCACACAAGTAGTTGCAAAAAAAGGAAAAGTTATCTTAAGATGTAAAATGTCACATAATAGACTAGTACTACTAGACTTAATATCTAGTAGTTCTACTAGATCTGCAATTACTCAACAGCGGAAATTTTTCTGCCTAATTGATGTTCCCTAACTCTAAAATTGCAGAATGTATTTTCTGTGACTGGCAGATCTAAAGCTACTGCTATAGGCTCTAGTGAAATAATTAGGTTCCTAAATTCAAAGAAAGAAATGACAGTCACAGAGCAGAAAGGAAAGCACTACCATGCTAGCAAATCATCCAAGTTCCCCACACAGTCAGATTGTCTTTCTAACCGATGCGAAAACAACCCTCCAAAGCTTGCAGAACTCTGATTCCTCTTATATTAAAAACCTCAGAACAGCACTTGCAAAGCTCAACAACAGCAGGAACAACAACTCAGGAAAACAACCCTCCAAAGCTTGCAAAACTCCGATTCCTCTTATAATAAAAACCTCAGAACATCACTTACAAAGCTCAACAACAGCAAAAAAATGTTATTCAATGGATACCAGCTCTTATACAACTAGAACAGGGGTTCTTAACCTGTGGGTCGCGACCCCCTTGAGGGTCAATTAACAATTTGCCAGGGGTCGCCAAAGACCATTGAAAAAATGGATTGTTATTGTCTATTCTTCTATTGCTGTGTGTGTGTGCGGGGGGTCGCAGCTAAGTGGGGGATTGTAAAAGGGTCGCCGAGCATAAAAGGTTGAGAACCGCTAAACTAGAAGGAAATGAGAAGGCTGACACACTCGCCAAGAGTGGGAGAATTAACTCACTAATAAACTGCACTCTATCCAGAAGAATTGAAGAAATTAATTGTAAATAAAATAAATGAGAAATGGACGAGCTCTCATCCAAATCACAAGAAAGATGACGCTTACTATAAGCTATCCCGACAAGACCAACGTCTAATCTTTCGACTCAGGACCGGACACAATAGAATGCGACAACACATGTACCAGAA
Organism: Biomphalaria pfeifferi; assembly: GCA_030265305.1. Classification (NCBI taxonomy): domain Eukaryota; kingdom Metazoa; phylum Mollusca; class Gastropoda; family Planorbidae; genus Biomphalaria; species Biomphalaria pfeifferi. The sequence goes on along the minus strand of JASAOG010000058.1, from coordinate 129,279 downwards.
GCTCAAAATTGGAACCAGTGAAATCTGCCCATGTGGAGTATCACCAGAGAATGCCGACCTCGTCCTCTAAAACTTCTCTCTTTACCAAGAGGCCCGTATAAGACACTGGCCCCAAAACACCCCAATAGAAAGAAAACTATAAGGAGAGCTCCATGATTTGGAAACCACTGCGCAGTGCATTTCATGTATTGGTCTAGTCATCTGAACACTCCAACATAACAATGAGAACGAAGAAGAAGAAAGAAAGAAATCATGGACATTGAAGTCTGAGTGTATTTGCAAAAGAAAAGCTGTTTCTTTTGCAGAAAAAAAAGCATTAAATACTTGATTCCTTATGCCCTCCTGTAACACATCTATTTTCTAAAACAAGATAAATAGCTTTATCTTACAATAGCTTGGTAGTTTATCTATTCAGCAGACTCAATAATCTATATTAAAAACAAGTTTCAATGACTAATTAGGATTATGTCTGAAAAAATCTTACAATTTTGTGTGAGTAGTGATTGTAGAGGATGCCAAAGCTTTCATTGCTATGTGGTCTGAAAGAAGAATATCTTATATTCTTTCAAAATGTGATAAAATGTTTCCAGTGTCTGCATACCTTGCAAAGAAGTTGCCTACTGGTTTAAGTCTTAATTCACTTATCTCATTACAAAATTCCCATACTTTTGACTGAATTTTGTGTTGGTGCTATTATGGAATCAGGAATAAAACAGAGCCATTATAAACATAAAATCATTGCCTAGTGCCTAGAACTGCAACATTCTAGCATGTTCTAGAAAAGTCTATGACAAAGACGATATGTAAATATTTTGAAAAATGTACAGAATGACTTATAGACCTTTATGCTGTGTTAATTTTTAGGATTGCTGCATTTTGTGTATGTTATGTGCTTGAATAATTTTAGTCTTTCTAGACTATATTTCTTTATATTTAGGGAAAAAAAAATTGGCCCTCAAAATACACATTTCCATGTCTGGGAATACACATTTCCATTTTAACATGTAGGCACCTCTATATTATATGTACTATATTCATGGGAAATAGATATATTCTTATGTAAGTGAACATCATGTTATCAAGTGAAAAGTGTTTTCAAGTAGTTCTTGTAATTTTTGTTTGTCCAGTCTTTAGACTAACAAAGCATCCTACAAAATGAATATTATAATATTCATTATATCATAGACATATAATGCTACTATATTCATTCTATACTACTTGCAGGCTGAAAATCTATTATTGGATGGAGACATGAACATAAAAATAGCAGATTATGGTTTTAGCAATGAATTTACCCCAGGTAACAAATTAGATACATTTTGTGGAAGCCCACCTTATGCTGCCCCAGAGCTCTTTCAAGGTATGATTATAGCTCTTGTTTATAAAGCTATAGATAGCATTTTATAAAGGTTTGCCAATTTGATATATATCAATTGAGAGACTGTGTAAGAAGATATGTCTATTTTTTCTTTGAGAAAACATTGAGATCTAGATATTTATGATTTTTCCCCCCTATTAGTTAATTTATAATATTTGAGGAAGTTTACTAAGAAATAAAAAGTCTATAATTATAATGTCTGTGTTTTCAGGTAAAAAATATGACGGTCCTGAAGTAGATGTGTGGAGCTTGGGTGTGATATTGTATACATTGGTTAGTGGATCTCTACCTTTTGATGGGCAAAATCTTAAGGTACATTAACAAATATAGTAAATTTCTATATGATTCTTGTTTTCATATTTACTGTATGTATAATATGATACCACAAATACAATGAAGGTAAAAATATCTCTATCCCAATTCACAAACTTAGGTGACTTTGCATCTATCTAACTGGCATTTAGTGGATTTTTTTATGTACTTTTATACAAAATTTTCCTGAATTTTTATGGCTGTATAAATAAACTCATTCCATATGTCATTTTAGGAGCTGAGAGAGAGAGTTTTAAGAGGAAAGTATAGAATACCATTTTATATGTCAACTGATTGTGAAAATCTTTTGAAGAAATTTCTTGTATTAAATCCATTGAAAAGAGCTAGTTTAGAGGTAAGAGTTTTTTTTAATTATCCTTATTACACCTAGAACTTACAGCACTGAAGACAATGACTTTGGAATGTAAAGAAATATTCTTTAGTATTGTGCAGTAAGTTTGTTTAAACAATAATTGAATGACACATGATTATGGCATATTTTTTAGTGTAATCTGATATTTTTATTTCAGAGATTTTATAACCTATTTATTTAAATGCTGAAACTGAAGCCTTTACAGATTTTTAATGATTTTGATACCTTTTATAGTAGAAGATTAAGTATAATTTTTACACATTTTGTTTCATAAAATGTTCTTAGATTTTAAAGGGACAGGCTTGTCTCAAAAAAAAATTACAAATGTCAAAGTGGTTTTTCCTTGTGCGGTTATATAAAGTTACTGTGTGCAACAATATCATACTTTAAGATATCATTTGTGCTACTTGCTTCTCTCTTTAAAACAAAAATCCTTTCATTTTCTTCTTCCCTTTATATTATTAACTACAGACCATAATGAAGGACAAGTGGATGAATATAGGGTATGAAGATGAAGAACTAAAACCATATATAGAGCCCTTGCCAGACATAAATGAACCAACAAGAATAGGTAAAAATGCTGGCTTTCTGCCAACACACAGCCCTTGTGGTCTTGCTAAGTCTGGTTGAGCGCCAATTGGTTTTGAAAAAAAAAATTTTGTTGCATAGTAGATCTTCCACTGGATGTGTCCATGTACCTTTTAACACATATTAATGCATCTGTCATTTGTTTGTGCTGTAAGGAGGGCCATTTGCATGGTGCATGCTAGGGTGTGTAACTTTTAAGACTGCCACAGGACCTGTATTTTAATTGTCAGTAGACTTGCTATTTTTCTTTGGCTGTGATCTGTATTCCTTGAAAGGGTTTTCAAATTAAGATAAAATTGTGTACACAGGGGCAATCTTTACCACTACTCACCCTTACATCTAGTTTGCAGTTGTTGTTTGGATATATAAGGGCCCTCCTTAGCACTCTTTCTCCCACTGGAGTTTTTTTTTAATGCATTTTTCTCAGAACATGTTTGTTTTATTGCTCAGACAATAATGAAAGACCGCTGGATCAATATGGGTTATGAAGATAGAGAATTAAAGCCATTCAAAGAGCCGTCGAAAGACGAACTAGACTCACAGCGGATAGGTAAATGTTGTGTGAAAATCCTACGCTTGAGATTATTCCTTCTCACTTTGGTAAAAAATTAAAAAAAACGAAATTAGTTTGATTACACTAAAATGGTCCCTACAAATATTGGTTCCTGTCTAAAAGAAAATAAAAAGAATCATCTCTATCATCAAATTAGTAAGTTGTAAAGGTTGCACCCTGAATATCTGACTAATATTTGCATAGATATAGATCACTAACAGCTACTACGTACTTGTTCTTCTTTTGTGCTGTGTTTTACAGGCTATTAGATTTATTTTTTTTGCATGCATACTTCACTTTTATTATTTCTTATTGAAATTTCCTTGATAATGCTTACCTTATTATATTTTTAACTTTTGTTTGAGCTTAACCAATTTTATACAAAATTGTTTTTGTTATTCAGCATCAAACAGATTTTCATTGATTTGTTTGACTATTTTATTTTGTAATTTAAAATACATCCAAACCTCATTGTATTGAACTCTTGTTCTTTCAGTGGCAGTTGGATTAAATATTTAGTCATTAAATCAAATGAACTATTTTTAGCATCTTAAAAGGAAACTCTGATGGTTTTTCAAATTTGAGTTATTGACATATTTAAATTCTGCGTAAAAAGTTGTAATAGTTAACATTTTACCATTTTTTATTTAAATGCTTAGAAACATTTATATTTAATAAATTAGACTGTAAATCCAATTCTCGACATCTAAAAAAAACGGGGTTCTATGAGATTTTGTTTTAAGCTAGTTCATAAGTCACTTTCCTCAACAATACTGAAAGAGAAACTAGATTTGACCAATCATATCGCTTCATTCTTACAGTAGCTGTTAGGCTTAGTGACGGCCTAGTCCAGAGCTATGATACAGTTATATTTATATATATATATATAAACATGTATAGATAGATCTAAAAGCATTAGGGTAATCAACTCGAGAAAAAGAGTAACATTTTCTTCTAAGCCTCTCTCTCCCAAGAAGTAAATAGATCGTGTGTCTGACTGATTCGAACAAACTGGTCAGTGTAAGGCTTGTCGAGTCTACGTGTAGTCGGTCATGACAAGATAACCAAGCGATAGTGTTTGTTGTGTGTTGAGTGGTCTGGCGAGAAAATACACACTGCATGGTTAGTCAAGCATGTCAATCTACTTTTAATACGCATTTTTTCTTTGCTTACAAGATCCTAGATCTAACTGCATAGACCAAGATATATTTCTTTTATGAGAATGTAAACTTTGCTTTATGGTCTCCTGTTATACAATAAGTCAATAGATTAAAACTCATTTGTGACGTCGCATAGAAACCCAGTGAAAGTCTTTGACTGTTTTGGATGCGCAGGAAAATTACGTCGGAAAAATATCAAATACTAAGTTATTATTGCAAAGAAAAAAAAAGAATCATATATTCATTATCTGTAAATCAAAACACATATTATATCAAAAATTGTCAAAACCATCGGAGTTTCCCTTTAAGTTCAATATAATGAGGCTCACTTTTAGTCATTTGATTTTCTGCTTATACTAATACTGAAATTAGCTGTACTTTATGGAAATAGTTGAATGTTTGTTTATTATATTTTCAATAAATTTGCTTATCTGTGGTTAAAGAAAAAAAATTCTTGCATATTTATTTGAAGGAGTTGTGTTATCAATTTTTTGCCACTTTTAAAAACAATTTTAGGCAATCATTCTACTTAATAACACTAGCAAAAGAATTAGGTTTTTAAATAGTTTTACAAAAGTATATTGATTATATTACTTTTAGGTAGTTATCTTTTAATTGTGTCATTTCTTTCAAATTATATGAAGTTTAGTTAGTAATAATTAAATTTCTTAAAAAAAAATATTATTTCTTAATTTTTACATATAATTCAACTTAGTATTGTGTACATGGATAGTGGTATTTATCTAAGTCTTTCCTTTATTAGTATTTGCCTAGTTGATGGAGATTTGTGTAATGTGGATGATCCTTTTGTTTTTCTTCATTGTATCAAATATCTAGGGATGGGCACTGTCATTCATGAACATTATTTTACAATAAATACAAATAAGTACATTTTTTTTAAAGCAGAGAATATATAAAAATGAAAGAAAATATCTAACAGTATTAGTAGCCTTCAGTAAAATTTATATATATAAATTTATTCAGTACAAGTTTTTTATAATGTTTTCTGAAAAACATTTTTTTCTATACCATTGTATGAAAAGATTGTAAAATGTATTTTTTTAAATGTTTAATAATGACTATTAACTCTTTCCAAGGGCTGTGTGTGTTTTAATTATATTCCTTTCTATAATAATTTGTCTGATGTAAACATCAATGATGTAATTGCTTTTTTTATTAAGAAGTAGTTTTGAAGTACCATATTTTCGTGCATATAACCCACAGAAATTACGTAATAAGTAAAAAGTAAATCATACAACCCGCACTTTATATACCCTGCATGTTCAAAGTGTGACTTGCCATAAATACTGGTACTTAAAGCTGTTGCTCATCAGACGTCTATCCCTCGAGACATAATTGTGTTCCAACAAGCAATATGTTTGTGAACTTTGAGCATACTGTCGTATCTGTAGCATGTTGTTAATAATAAGATGCTCATAAAGCTTTCCAATGTACATTTCACAACTACACAGTGGTAGGAGGTATAAAATCCTATGAGTAAAATTTTTTAAACCCAGCACCTTTGTATACTCCACACAGCTGCGATTCGTTTGTAAAAACTTGTATAACACGCAGGTTTTATGCACGAAAATGTGATACTGGCTTTTAAAAGAAATAATTAAGACAAGCTTAATTTATCTTTTTCCATTTTACAGAGATTATGATCAACATGGGCTATGCCCGTAAAGATATTGAAGAATCTTTAAAAATGCAAAAGTATGACGACATCCATGCTACATATCTTTTGTTGGGGAGACGAACAACAGATGTAAGTATTTTATAAAGTATAATTGAGTCAATGATACTGAGGATTGATGTTCATAGATTTAATTACATTTTAGTCTAAACAGACACATTGAAACTATAAGTTTGATCAAAATTTACAAACATTGTAGATTTTAGTTTAAAAGATAACTAGTAGATTAACTTTGAAATATACCTGACAACTAACTTTCTGTTGTCTAGACATAATTCTAATGGATGTCAGTTTCAAACACTTGAGCCTCCTTTTTCTTTATTGTCTTTTTTTTTTTTTTAACGAGTAATCCATTGATTTAAGAAACCATTTTCTTTTTAAATCATATTGTTTTAGTTTTTAAACTAAATTTAGAACATGAAATATTCTCCTTAGATTTCAAGAATAAGCAAAAATTGGCACCAATTGAAAATCTTGCTTTGTTCAAATTTTTACGTTAAATAAAAAAAAATAATCCAAACTATTGGTTAGCCCTCAAAAACCTTACTGTATTTATGATGGCTACAGATTAACAACACTTACTACTTGTCCTTGGTTTAATCTAAATGAATAAAAACATGGCATCAAGGAATGTCATAGCCTGTTTATCTGCTAATACTTTATTACCTTAGTAGAAGAGATGCAATGTCATGGTAACAAAATGACTTGCATTTATTTTACAGTTAGAAGGTAGTGATAGATCAGGTAGCAACTTGTCTCTACAACAGATTCGAGTTCCATCTTCACGTCCCCATGACAACAGTAGTTCAGGTCAATCGCCTAACAAGGTACCTCGCAGCCAGTCAGCCACAAGTAGCTCAAATAATCAGAAGCCTCGTCGGTACAGCCAAGGGGGGGACAACAATGGCAATGGTGAGTTAGACTTATTTTATATATCCAGGAAATTGATATTAATTCTTTAAAGAAAAAAAAGTCTACACTGGTTTTCAATGTTTTAATAAAAATATAATAGTCACAACTCAATTTTTACAATTCTAAGATTCTTAAATTTTTTTAATGTTACATGCTTGTTATCACCTTCAACTTTATTCTCTGTATGATAGCAAAGTGGTATATAACTATATAATTCTTTTACATTAGGCTTGCAGTGATGGGAATTTTCTGAAAATTTTCGGAATTCCGAAAATTTCTTCTGATCCGATTTTCTAGCAAAAAATTCCAAAATTTTCCCTACATTTAAAAAAAAAATCTGTTTTTTTTTTTTTCAATTTTTATAAATGAAAAAATTAGATTTTATTATTTTCCATTTTCGGAAGAATGCGAAATAAGATTTTTTATTTGTTTCTAACATGCGCACATCCGGTCTTTTGACACAGTTATAAGTTCTATTTTTAAAAAAAAATCTTGTGTTACCAAATTGTCTTGTAAGTCTAGATCTCAGTCTAGACTAGAGTGGTTTGAATCAGTCTAGATAGATATATCTAGATCTAGTTTCTTTAATTTGAATACTTTTGATCTAGATTATCTAGATCTAGAGCGTCTAGACTTCAATGACTGCTTGCCAGCTTTTGAAAAGTTTAGAAAAGTATCAGAGAGAGTATCATGATGATGCCAGGCCGCTATGCGCTATTAATTTTTACCATGTTGATACAATGGCCCCTAGATTTTTCTAATTTGAACCTTTGAAGTTGACTTCCATGAGTTCAAATGGGATTAGATTTAGACATCTAGATCTACCGGCCATCTATGTAGAATCTACATCTAGATTTTATAGATTTATCATTGTATGCCTACTTTACATGACTATAGTGAGTTACTGAGTACAAGTCTGATAGAATAAAGATCCAATAATAATGTATTGGATTTAGAGTCTCTAGAGATGTAGATCCAAATTATTTGATTTAAGTAGATCTAGATCTACATTATAGATAGATCTAGAACTATAGTGAGAAATAATTTGAAATATATATTAAATTTTTCTCTATATCTAACTAAAAACTAATCATTACTAGTGCTTTAAAAGCTCAGTGTGTTTACAAAATTTCCTAAAAAATTTTTAAGTCTATTCCCATCACTGGGCTTGAGAAATTTGACGATAGATTGGCAGGAAACTAATGGACTTTTAACTTAAACAAATTAGAGCTTATTTTACTCTGTTCAGATGATTTTATTCTTTTGTACAACTCTAATATTGTGTATAATTATGGTATAGGATCCGGTAGTGTGAGTGCATCTCAGACTTCAAGTACTAGAAGGCCAAATACCGATTCTACTGCAACTAAGCAGAGCACACTAGAAGAAAGAATGGGAAAGTTATCAGTGGCTGGAAGTGGCAATAGTGGAGCACCTGTTGTATCATCAGATTCGCCAAAGGTAATTTTTTTTCTGTATTAAACAGTTAAATTGAGAAATATCTGAATTGTGGGAGCGCTGCAATCATTGTCTATTTTCCATTTGGTTTTGCCAAAAAATAAGTACATTATTTTTACTTGCAATAGAAGCTTGGTCTGAAAGCTTTTAGTTATTTATTATTTGGGTAAATAACAATGAGGTGTATTTGGTTTCTTGCATATGAAAAAAAAATTTAGTCATCGAAAAATTAAAGTGTCTCGAAAATATTTTGATTCCAACTCCCAAATTGGCATTGGCATGGAAGTCATTAATAAATTACTACTTCTTGTAAGTATTTAATATGTCTTTACAATCACCATTCATGTTAGTTACAACATAAACACTTCTACTGTGGCAAAGTAGATAGGAGACTCATCAAGTTTAGACTTCCAGTTTACTTGTCATTACTTTGTGCACACAATCTTTGTGTTGAGAGACAATCTTTTCCCTTTGCAACTTCTTGTGTGACTAAAGAGGCACACAATATATTTTTGAAATTGCAGAATGACTAATCGCCAGGGGTCGCCTAGGACCCCCGTAAATTTCGATTTTTTTTTTGTCTATTCATCACTGGAAGTTTTTTTGTCCACTCATACGTGCTGTAGCAAGCATATCTGAACCGTACTTGGTATTCAAACTATTTCATATCCCGTTTGAGATTGTGTTTTTCTTCCATTTCTAAGAACAAATCTTTGTGAAACAATTGTTAATTCTGAAGTCCAAATTCAGAAGTAGACTTGATGCAGCAGAAGATGACATTCGTTGTGCTTCTGAATTCCTGATCTGATGGAACAGAAACAGCCTCAACCCTCGCACTACCATTGGCATTTTTGTATATACTGTCAAAACACAGTGATGGGAATTACCGAAAATTTTTGGAATTCCAAAAATTTCTTCCAATCCATTTTTCTAACAAAAAAATCCAATTTTCCCCAAAAATTTCTTAGTATCAAAGACTGTTCTCCATACTTTGCCATAGTTATCAAATTGTCACTCAAGTATGCAACATGTATAATGTGAATACGCAAATAGAATAAATGTAAGACTGAATAATGTTTTTTTTAAATTTAATTATGAGCACAAATTTATCTGTAAACGAAAAAATAAATTATGATTGGGGTCGCCGCCTAGTGGTTAATTATACTAGGGGTCGCGGAACTAAAAAAGTTGAGAACTGCTGCCTTAGAGCATCCATGCTGAATTTAGCCTTATCTCAAAATGCTTTTGAACCTTTAAGAAACAAATTTGTAAAAAAAAATAATCATTGGAAAAAAAAAAAAAGGGAGCTATTCATGTCAAGCCATGCTAAACTTGGGAACCTCTGGTTGAAATAGTGATCCATCAGAAAATAGTAAACTTGCAAAAAACTTGTCATACTTGTGCTTGTAAATTTGTGTTTCCTCACATAAGCTATTTGACAAATACATTATCTCACAATATGTTCGTTTTTAGATTCCAACAGAATAAAAAAGAAATAATTATGGAAAGCTTTTTCTTTCATTAGTCTTTAAAAATAAAAATGAACAGTAAACTGCCTTTATTAGATAAGCAGTTTGAAGAATTACACATTTTATCTGTTCCAGCTTAAAAACAAAATTGGCACACTCCATTACACCTTATTTTATATATTTACAGCTACCCATTTTTTAAGAAAAGTGTTGTTTTTTTTAAAATACAATTTTGTGTATTAACTTTACTTTTTTAATGTTGCATGCTTGTTATCACCTTCAACTTTATTCTCTGGAGCTAAATTTGAAAGCATGATAGCCATTTTTTAATAAAACCTTTTTTCTGAAACACATCTTTTATAATCATGATTATTTTATTTTAATGTTACTTTCCATGACTTAAACACAATGTTTTTTTCTGTTTGTTTTTTTTTTACTTAAGGTTGATAATAAAAAAAAACAATCACCCACAAATATTTATTAGCAATGTTCCATGCATTAGTTTCTTAAACAGTGTCAGAAATCTTGATTTGTTGACTTTCTCTCTTTCATCCCTTTCTACTGCCTGTCCGTCTCTCAGATTGAAACAGGCAAGAGTACAGTCAACCATTCTGACAGTACAGAAGGTGTTAGTTTGCTCAGCAATAAGCCGAAGACCCCTTCTAAAAGCTCCATAGAGTCTCCAAAGGTATGGGGACAGTTATTATGGGACACAAAAGTCAGCAATGCTTGGGCTTTATGCTACACAGGTTTATGGGTTTCATATAATCTTACACTATCAGCTATCACCTATATCTAACTATCTATAAACTACTTATGAAGTTATCATGGGCTTAACAGTTAGCTTATTTAAAAAAAGCTGCATTACATAAAAGCTTTTAGAAAATCTGTATAATGTAATTATTTCATATATTAAATGTATTTACCCTATTTCAGACCATATGCTGGGTATTTTTTAAATTACACATTAAAAAAACAACAAATATATTTGAAAAGTCAGATTAAATATTTGGTTATTGTTTAGACAAAAAAATATTTTGTACTTGTTAGAAAATATTTGTAAGCTCAGTTTTGATCCTTTATTAGATTTTACATTTGCCAGTTATCTAGTTAATCTTTTCTTCCACTTTTCCCCCCTGCTGTTTGCATGGTGATCATTCTCTTCTCTTAATTCCACTCTGAGGAGGGTTTTAATATTCAGTTTTGAAGAGGCTTCAAGTATAGACCAAATTTGTCATTGATGTTGATTTGGTTAGGACATATTAAATAATTCATTTTAGGCAATAAAATCTATATAAAAATATGTCTATACTCATTTTTTTTTAAAAAGCATCCTTATTAAACCTAAACTATGAAGCAGTTATTTATAGTGTTCTCAACAAAATGTGAGGAATTTCAAGTTACTAAAACATAGTCAACCATTTAGTTATTTGTAACTAAAATATTTTTATAATGTCAAGATTATAATATATTCTTGTAGATCATTCTCTTCTCTTAATTCCACTCTGAGGAGAGTTTTAATATTCAGTTTTGAAGAGGCTTCAAGTATAGACCAAATTTGTCATTGATGTTGATTTGGTTAGGACATATTAAATAATTCATTTTAGGCAATAAAATCTATATAAAAATATGTCTATACTCATTTTTTTTTAAAAAGCATCCTTATTAAACCTAAACTATGAAGCAGTTATTTATAGTGTTCTCAACAAAATGTGAGGAATTTCAAGTTACTAAAACATAGTCAACCATTTAGTTATTTGTAACTAAAATATTTTTATAATGTCAAGATTATAATATATTCTTGTAGATCATTCTCTTCTCTTAATTCCACTCTGAGGAGAGTTTTAATATTCAGTTTTGAAGAGGCTTCAAGTATAGACCAAATTTGTCATTGATGTTGATTTGGTTAGGACATATTAAATAATTCATTTTAGGCAATAAAATCTATATAAAAATATGTCTATACTCATTTTTTTTTAAAAAGCATCCTTATTAAACCTAAACTATGAAGCAGTTATTTATAGTGTTCTCAACAAAATGTGAGGAATTTCAAGTTACTAAAACATAGTCAACCATTTAGTTATTTGTAACTAAAATATTTTTATAATGTCAAGATTATAATATATTCTTGTAGATCATTCTCTTCTCTTAATTCCACTCTGAGGAGAGTTTTAATATTCAGTTTTGAAGAGGCTTCAAGTATAGACCAAATTTGTCATTGATGTTGATTTGGTTAGGACATATTAAATAATTCATTTTAGGCAATAAAATCTATATAAAAATATGTCTATACTCATTTTTTTAAAATAGCATCCTTATTAAACCTAAACTATGAAGCAATTATTTATAGTGTTCTCAACAAAATGTGAGGAATTTCAAGTCACTAAAACATAGTCAACCATTTAGTTATTTGTAACTAAAATATTTTTATAATGTTAAGGTCATATTATATTCTTGTAGAAAAATACTTCTACTTTATTGTGCTTTTAACTCTTTCTCTCCATAATTATTTACCACATTAAGGTGGAATCAACGCTGGTATTGTCAGTTAGGAGAGAAAGAGTTAAGTCATTCAAATTTAGTTGTAATGGTTTACATTTAGAAAGTGTTTTGTTAAACTAAACTAAGAAAGTTTAAGTCAAAATGTTAATTGGGTAAGGTAAGGCTCAATTTTACAAATTCTTTGTATGACTAAGGTTCTAAAAAGTTTGTCACAAATGTACACTCCTAGTTACTAGTCCCAGCATAGCTTTACAAGACTGAACTGTACTACATTAAAACTAATTTTAAAATCTTGGTAAATAGTTCTAACTATTCATTTGGGAACATTATTTTTTTTAGAGTCTTAACTCTTTCTCTCCATAATTATTTTCCTCGTGCAGATAGAATTATTCACGTTGCTTGTTTGTATTTCACTATCCTGTTAGGATAAAACTTTAATATCTATTTTGTGTTGTATCAGAAAATGTAATATTTGGTATGGAATCGTAGGGGAATGCATGCTCCTGTTACACTACACAAACTAAAGTTTATAACTCCAAAAATCAATTTAGTTTAATGGGGTCTAATCAACGTTAGGATAGTTAATTACGAGAGAAAGAGTTAATAGTAACTCTATTATAATATACAATCCATCAATCCATCATCACTCAATTGAAAGTTTTAATCAGCCTACTGTTTTCTATACTAGCCTTCTCTTCTGTGTATTATTGATCTTTAGTAATGATAAACTCTTCTAATTATCATTATAGTTTAGTTTAGTGTTTGTTAAAATTATTCAGTACTTGAAAGACAGAAAATTACTATATAATTATCATACAAGTGTATGAATTTTAATTCTTAAAATATTTATGTTTTTTCATTGCTTAAGGAAATGAATGCTTAGAACATCTTGAACTCTCAGTATTAGTGGTCCATTTCACAATAAAACTATCATTTGCATTTATGTACATGCATTGGGAACTAAATTGAAAATAATGATGCATATAATTAATAATAATAATAATTGCATTTTTAAAGCGCTGTTAACAAACAAAATGTAGGCTCAAGGCGCTGTAATAACATTACAAACACAACAAGACAGCTAAAATGACAATTAATCTAAAGAAGTTTTAAACAGATAGGTCTTATTGTTCTTCTTAAAAGTGGTGTAGTATGTTATCTATCTGAGATCAATGGGGAGTGAGTTCCAAACCTTTGGTCCGTGCACTGAAAAAGCCCGCAGACCGTAGCTTTTGAGGGAGAAACATGACACCACTAAAAGCATTGAGACCATTGAGCGCAGGGCTCTCTGGGGGACATTTGGAGTAATTCTGTAAGGATTGCACTTCAGTCAGTTTTACAACTTTATTTCCTGAAAAAAATTGAATCTGTGATCAAAAGGATGAAATAATATTGTTTAATATTTTTAATTGTGGGCATATGACCTAATTTCAGCAGTTGTCTTTGACCAGGACTCCAAATGCACTACAGATCCTTCAGTATCAAAAGAATTGCTTTGTTAAGGAATATCAAATACACATAGGAATAGATCAGCCTGCATAAAGATGACTATCACTCTAGTTAATTATTACTTCCAACAGTATTTTTACATTTTAAAATTGACTAGATAGTTTTTTCTGATACTAACAATTTAATGTCTGAGTAGTTCTTATATTTAATTAATAAACTTAAAAATTCTAATCAGAAATAACATGCATTTTCAAATGTCACTGTTACATAAAATGAATGTTTTATTTTTATTTTGACATGTTGGCAAGCAGGCCAATTTCAAAGTATAAAATGTAATTAGTAGAGGTTCAAATCTCAATATTTCTGCTTTTTTAAAAAAGAAATTCAAAGTTACAATTTAATTTTAGAGAGCAGTTTTTCTTGTATTGTAAAAATACATTTTACATGTATATCATTTCTGCTTTCTGCACAATTTTTCAAGAATAATTGTATCCTTCTGAATAAAAAAAAAAAAAAAAACATTTTTCGAAATAAGAAAGAGCATATATGTATATTTTTTTATTAGATGCATGCCAGAAAAGGTTCAAACCACTCCACTTCATCTTCTAAAGAGAATGCTGCCCCATCCTCGCGTCCAAAGACACCAAGGGGTTCTGCAGAGGGCATAAAGGTATGGGGATAACAGGTCCTGCAAGTTGACTGTTTCATTCAATGTTTTTTCAAACAGTATTTCGGCCTAATATTTTTTTCACATTTCGCTTGCTTCCTCCTTACATAAAAGACAAGATCTATTTATATTTCAGTCACCATTGAGACAAACTATTTATTATAGGAAAAATTAAACTTAGTTTCTTATTTTTCTTTCTTTTCAAATTATTTGATTACATATGAGATAATAATAAAGTTTTAACCCTTTGCTGCATTTGAAAGATTACTTAGATAGCAATTCTTGATCTTGATTATGTTAAAACAAAACCAGAGCTGTTGCATGTTTATGTTTCACTCAAAGGTTGAAATTGAAGGGATAGTTCAATAGAATAAATTAATAATGCAATAGACAAGCGTTTCTCAAACTTTCTTCCCCTGACCTAATAGATTTGATTATTATTGAATTTAATGATTGCTAGTTTTAAGTGTTTTTAATTAGTATAATAGGACTGCATGCTTGAATACTAAAAACTGTTGTTAGTTTAAATATAAATATATTATACAGTCATTTTAAAACACAAAGCTACCAACAAAGCTATACAATTTTGTTTAATTCTAATAGGTTTAGATATCTAGATAGAAAAAGATTCCATTTCACAATGTAACACTTTTTTTCACTTCCATATTATTGGCATATGGCAGACATTTTTATAAGTCTTTAAGTTGATAACATTATGTTTATATTTCTTTTAATTTAAAAAGAATCAGTTTTCCAAAACTTTAATCAACTCACTGTCTGTCTGTCCAGTAAAAAGTTAGAAAACATTATTTCTCCCACACCCATTCTTGGATCAGAGCTACTGTGGCTGAGCAGTAAAGCACTTGGCTTCTGAACTGGGGGTCATGAGTTCGAATCGTTGTAAAGACTGGGACTTTGAATTTTGGGATCTTTTAGCTCCTTGAGTCCACCCAGCTCTAATGGGTACCTGACAGTTGAAGAAAATGGCAATTGGTCGTTGTGATGGCCACATGAGACTCTTCTTAACAGTGGACCATAGAAACCCATGACCTTTATATCATCTGCCCTATAGATCACAAAGTCTGAAAAGGAAACTTTACTTAACATTCTCTGATCAAGTTGAAACTTTACACAATTACCTATAGATCGCAAGGTCTGAAAAGGAAACTTTACTTTACATTCTCAGATCAGGTTGCAACTTAACACAATTATTCATTGGTGTAGACCAGTGTTTCTTAAACTTTTCTTTAACGGAACAACTTCATATGATGGAAAATTTAGCAGAACACTGGTTAAATCTGTTGGATTTGATCCCTTTACTTATCTTATAAAATATGATGTTACTTCAAAAAAGAAGATGATTATGTCCTGCACGTTATGCATCTAGTCATGCATGTTAACCAATGAGTAATTCTGCCAAGTCATTTGTTTTCCTGGCTGGCTCAGGCAAACCATTCCATGCTCTAATAGCACTAGGGAAGCAGCAGCATTTGTACAAATTTGTCCTAGCATATGTGCCCTTAAATAATTGTATAGTTATTTCTAATATACCCATTCCCTTATCAAGTTGAAACTTTAAACAATTATTTATTGTACCTAACGAAACATGAATCAGTTAACCAATTATTCGATCAATTACTGTAATTAAATATTTTGATATATTGATGATATTACATTCTTGAGAGATGTGTGAAGTTCTTCCTCTTAGATAAGCTTTATTTTTTAAAAAAGGATTTTTGATATTTTGATTGTTGATGTTTCATTTAATTGATCAGTAAGTTGAACTGTGTTCAATCCTCACCAAACTGCCAGCTTATATAAGAGCTCTGCACTGCTGTATATAACCAAAGCCCCTAAATTTCTTTTTGTTCATTGCAGTCTTTTAGACCTCACACAGGTTTATGTAAAAAAAGAAAAACAACAAAAAAAAAACTGAAAAAAAAAGATCCTTGTAAAAGCTCAGGTAGCAAAAAAACAACAAAAACTAGTATAGGGTTACCAGACACAAACATACCTTTAGGAGGACACAAAGGAGGACAAAAAAAACATAGTAAATTGTATTAACCAGACTTATTCTTATTTGATTAAATAATATATATAAAACATTTAGTAAATAATTTGCTGTAATGTAGCTTTACATGACTTGTTTCTGAGAAGAATCAATTTTTCGCAGTAGTTCATTATTGGGACATACATATGCATGGAACTCCAAGCAGGATATTTTCTTCAAATTGTACTTTTTTCATTTCTTTTATCCACTGTGTATTAATTAGAGAAAACACTCCATCAGCATTAGCATTAATTAAAACATTTTGAGGAGCTATGAGTTTTATTTTTTTTTACTACTAGCATTAATGTTAACTAACATCTTGAACACAAATTCTAATAATTAATCACATACATAGTAACAGCGAGAACGCAAAGTTAATTGGTTGATGCTATATGTTATATTGGTTTACTATCAAGTGCATTTATCATGCCACTCTTTATAATACTAATCAACACAGTGAATATACATCTTTGCAACGACATGGCCTAAATTGTGCCGATGTGCCAAAAACTGAAAACTCGAACTCATCTTTACATCTTATGATCCTCCTATATTAATGGAGTGTTAGTATTTATACCAGAAGTTATGATATGAAATATTAAATTGTTGGATTAGTATATTATGGCCATATTACATAGAAGTATGCAACAGTAAAAAAAAATCTGGACATTTTTACACTTTTGGCTAATCCCAGCCAGAATAAGGACAAGACCCCAAAAAGGACGACATGGCATCCTTTTGCTAAACCTCTGGTAACCCTAAACTAATGGCTCTGTAAATATTAGGCAACAAAAATGTATCTATTTCCTTTTAAATTTATGCTTTGTTGTTGGTTTTGGCTTTTAAAAAAATCTCTTTCAGTGACCTGACTCTTTGAACTTCTGTAGCTCCACCATTTGGGAAATTGTAATTTTGATAAATTGTATATCTAAAAAAAACAACAACATAAAACTATCAATTTCATGGTTTGGTACTTTATCATCATCTTGCACTATTTCTTTGTTTCATCTAAAACTTGATGTTGTTTTGTTTTTATGCAGCTATTTTTATTTGTGTAGTTTTCGGTTTTATGCTATGGATGCTGGGTTAGCCTCAGTGAGTTGTTCAATTAGGGTGGATCTTGCACCTAACTGGAAGAATTTTACCCAGCGGCCAGGAATGAGAGTTTGGCTCATCTTCGATCCCTGTATTCATAGGTTCCCCACTATCAGTGGGAGAGCCATCACCATGTATGGCCCCCGCTGAGGAATCGTGTGGCTGAAGGGACAGCAGAGCCTTTCTTATATCCTCTCCATATGCAATGCTTGTTAGCTAGAATATGCTGTGGAAGCCCTCTGGAGTAGCCTATCCATCTCCCCTAATGGCCAGGAATATAACCCCAGCTGGGTTAGCCAAATTTTGTCACCAATTTTATGTCATATTGTGAATTTGCATTATATCCTTGAGTGACTCTGTTAATAAAACAAAGCATGATGCTCATACCCCCAGTAGTCACATATTACTGAGATATTGACAGTGACTAGCTGGATCTAAATATTTGACAGTTTGATTATATAATATATATATAATAGTAAGTAATAATAAAACTTTTTCCTGGTGTGAATGAAGTGAACCAAAATTAAAGTATACAAGTTTATTCAAACAAGTTTTTCTACTAATTAATAGAATATAAAATGTATAATATATATAATAATATATATAATGTATATTCTAAATCTAAAGCTGGATACTTCATGGGTGCAAACTAACTCCCAAAGCTAGAAAAAGAAAATATTCGATACCTTTTTCCCTTTTCCTGCAAATATTTTTGTAAAGTTTGCTTTCATTATGTGACTGTTGCCTACTTACTGAAGATTCTATATGTTAGTGAAGTGTATTATATTGTTTATTCTGTTGTTATGTCTTAACAGGGTCTTTGCTTGTCTAAATTATTGGTGAAGCATGTGAGCGGGGGTTTGGCTTTATCTCAGATTTTCAAATGCAAGACTAGTACTACTGATCAAAAATATTTTTTTTTAGAAATCTCATAGACTATGTGCAGTGCTTACCTCGCCCTAGTGTTTCTTCTAATTTGAGTTTCCTAGTTGGTGTTCTGTTTTTCATGTCTTGTCAGAACTCTTGTTTTTTATTTCGCCATAATTAGTTCACCATTTTCTATCATTCAAAATATTTTATTCTATAGCTGCCAATTTATATGTAACATGTATACAAAATTTGATGGCTCACTCTCCATCTCTATAGATAGGTCAAAGTCTACTAAATAAAATGTAAATTATAATTCTCTAAAGAGAATATTTTTTACAATTTACTCTTTGAAATATCACAATACATTGAATGGGCATGGAAATCTAGTGAGAGTAATTAGTTGTTTATATTACTGCTGTAAAATGATCTTGATCTAGGTTGAATCAAACACAAAAATTAAAAATGGTTATTTGCCTCGATTTAGCTTTTGTTTTTTTAAATATGACACGTAATTTTGTTAAGCATATTTATTTACCCTATTTACAATAAAATTTAGTATTTAAATAAAGTATTATTTATTTCTGATAACACATATATTAAGAGTAAAAATTTCTAAAACTTTGCCACATATCAAGCCTTCCTACTAATCTTTCAGATGCCCCACAATAAAAGTTCATTTAAATTGAATCCTTTATGGTATTGCATTTAACCTTTGTTAAAGAAAATATCTTAAGATTTTAAAAGTTTCAACAATCTAGGACCATTGGTCACTATTGATTTTAAAATTTATTGGTTCATTGTATGTAAAGAGTTTAAGGACAATAATGTTAAATCAGTCAATATAAAGCAAAATGATATTCCAATAAATTGTATTTTTCCATATCTGCAAGGAACATTTATTTTTAGATTGTCTGGGTTCATTTATTTTGTTGTACTGTTGTTGTTTAATATTTTCCTTCAATGTCTTTTTTCAATGCCATTCTTAAAATATAAATTTAAAGTAGCTGAGTTTACAGATTAAGAAAAATATTAATATATACTTTAATTAGAATGCATTTTATAATTATTTATTTATAATTTTCAAATATTTAACTTAAGTCATTTCTTTGCTTTTTAGTTTTAACCATAGACTCTTTATTTAATTATAAAATTTTAAATCTCCAATCTATTCTATTTTGTTTTAAAACATTGTGCATAATTGAAACACTGTACTGATCCTTAATCTTTGGAATCGAAGACCTTGCCATAATTATTATTATTATTATAACAATTAGTTTTGTACATTTGAACATGATACTTTCCTCATAGTTGTATAGTTGTATTTTGTTGTATCTGTATTTGATATGATGTTTTTCCCACCCTACCCCATTTTTCTTTCAACACTTGAAGTTCATTTTTTACTATTACAAATTTATAACTTTATTATTAGTAACACCAAAGTTTGGAGACTTTGTATGTTTGGTTTATTAATGTAACCCTTTGTTGACATTGTAGATCACTGCACAGACTCCTATCAGGGCAACAATGCCAACTAGGAAGAGCAATCATTCTGGTTCAGCTACATCTTCAGCACCTCCTAAAACTATAATGAGCCATAGTCATAGTACAGGCATTCCTCGTCGGAGTACATTCAGTCCTGGAGATAGTAAAGCTGTTACTCCTTCTGAAAAGCCAAGACCTACTAATGGCCAGGACACTCGCAGGTTGTAATCACTTTTATTACATACTAGCCAGATATTACGCGCTGCCCGCGGGTCTTAACTTGTGTATTGCTGATATAGTCTCTGATATAGTGCAATAGAAACAATTAAAGAAAATAATAATGTTATAAGTTAAGCGAATGCATGAATTCATGATTATAAAAATATTATAAATGGAGCTAAAAATAACTAATCGACCTAAATCCAATTTCTTAATGAAAACAATGGCTTGTGTATAGATCTATATTTAGAAGCGTGCGTACTCTTGAGCGAATGTATGTAAAAATGCCTTAGAAACACAAATTTTGAAGGGTAATTTGATTTAAGTACGAAATGAATGGATGTTCATGTGTATAAAGAAGATCTGTCATCTTAGAATAAGATCAAGAGTTAGAGTTAGGCCTAGGCACCGGATGTTTGTGTGCAAGCGTGGAGCCTTCGCTCTGCGCATGCGTGACCTTTCACTCTTGTCTCATGTAAACATTTCTTTTTGGATTCTAAAGTACTTATGTCAGGATGCCTAAATTCGCAGATATAAAGAACACAATTATGTAAAAATGCTTTTGAAACATACATTTGAAGATTAATTTTATTATATAATGAAATCAATAGACTATATTTTGTATTTTCATGTGTCAAAGTGACCTAGATCTAAGAAATAGTAATACTTTCATAGAGCTGGGCAACTTTTTTTTTTGTTGAGGGTCTTAAGCTTGTTTTAGGGCTACTATACATACGTCACTGTTCCAGTTAGTACCCAAGTAACATGTATGCCAAGTTTTATTAAGTTTGGTGAAGCGGTTTTGATTTCTATGCGGGACATACACCTATACATACGCCTTACCCAGAGCAACAGTTTCTGCCATCTTATAAATATCAAAATATATATTAACCTTCTTAAGACGATGCAGTGTTTCCAAACCCAGGATTGTCTAGCCAGTGTTTGTATCAGCCAATCAAATTAGTTCTTACTATTCTTACACATTCGTACACTTTAATGGCGGCTTCCTTTGCTTTTTTATACGATAAGTAATTTGTTTTCATTTTTTTAAGTTAGCTAGTGTTGGGTAATAAATTCAAAATGTCAGACAATGAAATTGATGAGAATATTCTCACAGACTCTGATTGTAGTGATTCTGATAGCCCCAATAATAATCAGGGCAGTAATGTGGAGGGCTTTGAAAGTGATAGCTCTAGATGTAGTGTTGACGATGTAGACGATGCCCATCCATGGTTTAGAGTTAGGGGTGATGAGCTTGATGAGATGACCTATAGGAGTTTTTGGAAACTGTTGGCCCTGTAAATATGCCCCATGGGATTAGCACCCCTGTAGACTATTTTATGCTTTTTTTTACTTTAAATTTAGTTCAGATGTTTGTTAGGGAGACAAATAAATATGCTGCCAACTTTCTGCCCAACACACAACTTAAAAGAAGATCCCTGGGTCATAATTGGGTGGCCGAAATGAATGTGTTTATTTCCATGATTTTCAATATGGGCTTGATAAGAAAGCCAACCATCAAATCCTACTGGAGTACATCTAGCTCTCAAATAAAACCCTGGTTTCCCCAGGTTATGAGGAGGGATAGGTTTGAGCTCATCCAGAAATTTTTTCTAATGGTGGACAGTACACACTTGCCTAGACCTGGACAGGATGGCTACGACCCTTGTGCACGGTTTGACCCTCTCGTTGAACATACTAACCAAGTTTCAAGGCATTACTACAAACCACTTAGAGAGATATGCATTGATGAAAGCCTGATAGGTACTAAAGACTCAGTTGATTCAGTATCTCCCTAATAAACACCATAAATGGGGAATAAAACTTTATATGCTTTGTGATTCAGTGACAACCTTGGATTTTTTGTCTATAAGGGAAAGCGAGATACCATCAATGACTAGGTAGACAATGAAAGAGGACTAGCCCACAAAGTTGTCATGAGATTGCTAAGATTGGGATCATATTTGAGGAAGGGATACCACCTTTTTGTGGACAATTTTTTTACAAGTATGCCACTTATCCGTGAATTGACTGACCAACATACCCATTTAACAGAAACTGTTCGGCGCAACAGAAAGGAACTTCAAGGTCTGAAAGCTAAAATGAAACCTAGTGAGATCATAACATACAGGCAAGGTGAGACACTGGCAACAGCATTTACAGAAAAAAAAAATATCAGAAAAACTGTGTACTGCTCTTGTCTACAAGACATAAAGCTGAAACAAGGGATGTTCCAGTTCGGAGAAGAGGTTTACCACAAGGAGGAGATGCACCACAGACAAACCAGTGACAGTTTTAGATTATAATAAGCACATGGGTGGAGTGGATCAGACTGACATGATGCTTTATTTTTATTTAGATGAGAGAAGGACCATCAAATACTGGAAAGTAACGTTCAAAATTCTGTCCTGTATGCTGCTCAACGCCTACCTTTTGTACAAGGAGAATGCAACTGGCAAAGTTATTAATAGATGATTTTAATACTTGTCATTGAAACCCTCGTCCAAGAACACATAAGCAAGAAAATTGGCCCTAAAGCTGCCATTCCCAACAATGGTGAAAAAGACTGCTCCGTCTGTAGTAACAGAAAAATACCTGGGGGGAGGGAAAGAAGTAGAACTATGTGCCAGAAGTGTCTGAAAAGTGTCTAAAGGGTCTCCATGGGCCTTGTTTCCCCAAACACAAGACTTATTCAATCCTAAAACCTCTTAAAAATTCATAATTTTTGTTATTCTTTTCTGTTTAAAAAAAAATTAAAAAAAATTATTCACATAAATTATGCATTTTAGATGAGCTAATTTAAATAAATGTAAATATTTTAGTTGAACTTTCAGATTATATTAGTTCATTCATTTCTGTACAATATATAGTTTTATGTAAAGTAATTAGTTTATTTGTTATGAATTTTTTTGTAAGAAAAATGCTTAGTCTGGAAATAGTGCTCTGTCTGTTTGGCACAAGACATGCTAAAGGCCTCCGTCTTAAGAGGGTTAAAATATATAATCGATCTTATTTCTTATCGTTTAATGATTTAAATAATTTAAAAAATAATCGGATTTCAAATTTTTTTTTTTTTTTTTTTTGCAAAATTTGTTGAGCTGTTTTTTTTTAGTTTATTAGTATTTCAAATTCAGGACACTACAATTACATTTAAAAGACATGAATGGGCTTTTTGCTAATTAAAAAAAAACTATTAGTAAAGCTGCCTCTAGCTCTAGATCTATAGTAATTAATGTAAACCACCAACGTCTGGAAAGAGTTATTTTAAAATGAAAGTGATGGAGATTTTATTGGCAGAAATGGTGGATAAGCTAATCTCCCTCTTAACAGTGCAAACATCATGACAAAGGGAATCAAAATGATGTGCCCTGTCTCTAAAATTGCAGAAAGTATCTCCTGCAGTAGATCTAAAGCTACTGCTTTAGTCACTAGTGACTGAGCCATCCATTACTAATTCTTATGAAAGTCTTAAATTCAAAAACTGAATTCAGAGAAATTCAAGGATGAGTGTGCTTGCAAAAGAAAAGCTTTTTCTTAATGCAAAAAAGATAAAAAGCACAAAATGTGTGATTTCCTTGCCCTCTCCTTCAACACATCGGTTTGATGGTTTTCTAAAACATTTAAACATCAGAATCCCAGAATATAAGCTTTATCTTAAAATAGCTGAGGAGTAAATTAAAACCACTTTGAAAGAACTGTAAGTCACTGATAAAGCCAAGCAAACCCTTGCATTTACTGTAAGTCTTAATTCACTTCTTTAAAAAATCCCAACTTACTGTTGATGCCATTATGGAGTCAAGAATAAAACACTAGAGGCATTATGATCATAAAATACTGACAAAGAAGGGCTACATATTCCAGAAAAATTTATGACAAAGACTAAATGGGAAAAAAGTGTTAAGAATGCCTTAAAAACTGTATGCTGTGTTTATTTTCTGAATTGCTGCATTTCATGTAACATGGATAGTAATAATTTGTCACCTGAATGATTTTTATGGATTTCTGGCTTTCATGAGTATATTTCTTAAATATTTAGGAAAGTACACATTTGGCCCTCAAAATACACATTTCCAGGCTGGAAATACACATTTTCATTTTGGTATGTAGGCATTTATGTATCTCAAAAAGGACACCTGGAGAACTCTCAATTTAGAAAAGTCATATATATATAATGAAAACTTCAATATGACCTAAGAGCACTTAAAAAACATCAACACTAGGAAACACATACTGACTCATATTTGTGTCTCATGTTGACCATGTTGTCTATTATTTAAGACATCACTATCATTTTTAATATTTGGTTAAATTATTCACATGGTAATTATTGATATTCTTTTAATGTAGGCCAAGGCAAACGAGTCCAAGGTCTAAAACCAAACCTGCCAGTTATACATCTTATATGCACACTTTTTTTAACCCATTAGTTACACTGGAAAGTATTAACTTCCTTCCCCGCAAAAGCAATCTACAGTCTTCCAACTAAGGACAGGACACACACCTCTGTTAAATTACCATCTCAATAAAATAAATCCCACACAACTCCCCCTTTGTAGACATTGCGCCCACCCTTATACAACCGTAAACCATATCCTTTTTGAATGCCCCTTCCTAATCCACCTTAGGCAGACCCTACTACCACTCCAGCCCAACATAGCCAACACCCTGTACAACAGTGCTGAACAACTGAAGAAAACAGCACACTATTTTTTCCTTGGCACAGTCTGCAAAAGAGCTGACAGCTCAGCAGCAAAAAGCTGGCTAGATGAAGAAGAACCCATTAGTTGTCGCTGATATCCTATACCACCTTGAAATAGTAGATAGATGTTAATTTGACTACAACCTTTTATTTTTCTCAATTAGACAGCCTGCAGAATAATGCTACTGCACACACTTATCATCCCATGAGCTTTACTAGCTTATAAGGGGAAAAAAAGGAAATATATTTCTCTTTGTCATTAGTTCTAAATCTAGACTTAAGAATAATTCCTTATCTATAGCTACTCAATCTTTTTTGCCTTGTCAGTAGCACACAATCACATTCCGTACAGCTATTTTGTACATTTTTTTTTTTTTGCATTGAAGAGTTCCAATTCATTTTTTTTTCTATTAAAAAAGGAGTATCAATTTTTATGTTTTACTTTTGTGAGAACTTATTGGGTCAAATGAACCAAGAAAAGATCAATTTAAGAAAATTAACCACTGGTTTAAAAAAAAGAGTTAAGTTTCCCTTTCAGACCTTGTGGTCTATAGGGCAGATGATGTAAAGGTTATCTGATTTTGTGGCCTACGGTTAATGAGGGTGTCTTGTGGTCTGCACAATGACCAACCGCCTTTACTTTTCCCCAACTAATATCAGATACTCATTAGAGCTGGGTGGACTCAGAGGCGCCCAAAGATCCCACATTAAAAATCCGAGTCTTCACCAGGATTTGAACTCGGGACCCCTGGTTCAGAAGCGAAGCGCTTTATGGCTTAGCCACCGCGCCTCCGACCACTGGTATCTAACTTGTAAATTGCTTAGTTGTTCTCAATACATGGATAGTAATAATCAGTCTCCTCAATTAGTGATAGTTGAGTGAATCATCTTGCAAAAAATAAAATGGACACAAAGTGAATGAGTGATCTTGCTCCTTACCTGAGAAAATGAATGATCTTTAGTTTTTAAAGCTTTGAAATTACACAATTCCCAAAATTCAAAAAAGAAAATGACATCAGTAACAGTCCTAAATATTTTTATATTTAAACCTAATTTTAGATTTGTCCTACCCATCATGGATTATATTTAGATGTACAATCAAATATTTTTACAGGCCTAGAATCAGTCTTAATTGTTAATAGTGTAGAGGAGGCCTTGTCCTAAAGCCTAAATCTAGAAGTGTACTCACTAGGAAATCTCTATTCACACTTTTTCTGCATTCACAACTATATAGGCTATGCTTGCAAAAAAAAAAAATTATTTTTTTTTACTTATAGTATCTACAGTACAAACTGAAATCCCCTTAAATAAATGTTTGTGTAGTGATAAAAGATCTCCTTTTCTCATCTTGTGTTTTAATATCGAATAATCCCTTGGGAGATTGGTTTCTGGCTTGTGGGGGGAATCAGCTTGAAGTATTGGCCTCACAATAAACAGATATGATAAAGTGATTATTTGATGGGGTCAGAGTGGCTAGTTAAGAGCAAATTTTTTTCATTCCTGGGTAAAATCCTTCCCTCAGCAAAATGTAAATATAAATAGGTCTGTGGCTCTGAGTTTGCAATAAATTTAGCTTAAAAATTTGGAGTGGAATACAACTAAAGGGTTTAAATATTTTTAAAAAAGTGAAAAAATTAATCAGTGTCAATCCAAATATTTCTCTATCATGATGATTTAGTCTTTGTTTTAATTACATGTCTTTTTAATATTTAGCTGTTATTGTTTTAAGGATTTATTTCATGTATTTGTCTAGTATGTTGTAGCATTTTTTTTTTTAATGTTTCATTGTTCTGCAGAATGCTGAAGTGTGAAACCTAATTTCAAATATAATAATTTTATTTGTATCTAATGGTCAGAATCTATTTATATTGCCTAATATCTAATTGTAATTTTGTTTTCCTACTAACAGCAATTCAAGCTCTACTCCAACTGAGCCTCCAACTAGTTCAACTCCTACTCCTTCTTCTGCTAGACCGAAAGGTCATACTAAGTCAAACAGCATGTCTCAGTCTGCCCGTGGAAATGAAGTGCCGGTTAATGTACCTGATGGAGAACAGAGACCTACGTAAGTGTCTCTAGTGACTTAAAGGCAGTGGCGTAGCTAGGGTGGAGGGGGGGAGAATTGTAAGATCCCCCACTTAAGGGGGGCCCCCAAATGAGTGTCAGAAATTTGTTTTTAATAAATTAAAAATTACGTCACTGTCATGTAATCTTTCTTTTTACGTTGTTATACATGTAAGTGACCCTGTTGTATCTAGTCCACACAGTTTCCATCCGGGGTTACTCTCAATTTCAAGGAGTAACTTCCATAGCTCTGACTAGTGTCGTGTTATACTCAGGAAGTAACTTGTTATATAGGGTAGTTTATTTCATCATCCTTATCATTTAAGAAGAAACCTGATTAGAGCACTGAAAGCAAAGGACACTATGAGTGTGTCGAAGAAAAGTATCACTATCAGATGATTCATACAAAGCAGTCGAAGAAGTGAAAATGTCTCTTGATGAGAGAAGTAGTGCTGAAGAGACTCCAGGGGAATACCTTTTACTACAGTCAGAGAAAACATTTGAAGTAAGTGATACAGATGATGAGTCAAGTGATGGTCTTCCAAAATCACTTTCTCAAGAAGTGGAAGAAACTGTAATTAAGTACAAAGATGTCGGAAATGTCCAGCCTGGAATTTTATCTGAGGAACTGCGAGCAAAGATTGTATTAAAGGGTAGCTTATTTTTCCAAAACAAAGATGAATGGTATTTGTTTCCAGTAGGGTTTACCCAAAATAAAGTTTGACATCGTGGTTCAGTAGAAAGCTTCCAACAGGAAACATGTGCAACCAATCTTGGCACCTCTTCTCTCCACACTTAGGATCTCTATTTTGTTTTTCATGTGTACTGTTTTCTAAGGCATCAGAAAAGACTACTAGTAAATTGAGCAAACATGGAGTTGGTTTCACCAAATGGAAGAAACCTGAGAAACTGAAGAACGAGTCCACCATAGACAAGCTCTTTTAAGGCAGAACCAGATGAACTGTCACATGTTTCATGTGCAAATTTTGAAAACTCAGCAGTATTAGAGAGATATTCTGAAGCGTGTAGCAGCAGCTTTTAAGTACTTAGCATAAACAAACTCAAGCGTACGTGGTCACAACAAAAAACTGAATTCACCCAATCCTGGGAACTTCCTAGCATCTTTGAAATTTTTGCATAATTTGATGAAGTTATGAAACACCACTTACATAGAATCGAATATTGGAAGATGCATTATTTGTCACCAGAAATTTAAAATGAGTTTATTAACTTGATGGGCAATAAAGTTAGGCAATCAATTGTTGGGAAAGTCAAACAAGTTTGTTACTTTTCCTTGATGCTTGATTCCACTCCAAATGTTACTCATCAAGAACAGGTATCCCTAATACTTCGTTACTTGGATGTTATCAATTTCGAAATAAAAGAGTCATTCATTGGTTACTTTGAAATTTTGAAACCTGATGGACAACATTATGAAGAATTTGTTCTGAACACTCTTAAAGACATTGGACTGGACTTTGATCTGTGCAGAGGTCAAACCTATAATAACGCAGCCATAATGAGTGGCCGTCTGTCTGGCCTGCAGAAATGTCTCTTAGACATTAATTCAAAAGCAACATTTCTGAACTGTGATAATCACTCCCTGAACCTTGCACCTCTTCTTTCTGCTGAGATAGATTCAGCAATAGTCACTTTTTTTGGAACTACATAAATTTTTCAACTTATTTTCCAATTCACACCAGAGATGGGCCAAACGGAAAAAAGCTGGAGCTGGGAGTTTAAAAAAGGAGAGTAGTACAAGGTGGTCAGCAAGATAAGAAGCTACGTCAGCAGTTTCCTTGCATCTTGACAAAATCATCAAGCTGTTGTAGAAACTTTCTGAATCAACAACTGAATTTTAAGAATTTTTCGCTTTCTGGAATTCCTATCAAATCTCCTGCGCCCAATTAATATAGTTCAGAAGAAACGTCAAACGTCCAAACTGCACATAGGGAAGCTGCTGAAGGAATTAAAACCCTTTCATGCTATTTGCAAAATGATCAGAAACGGACAAAACTGATCATCCAATCCATCGAAAAAGCAAAAGAAGGAAGGGAATGCTATGAATTTCATGCAATCAAACGACCAAAAGAAAGAAAAGACTTAATGGTTAGTTGAGTTCTGATGTAGTACTGTCAATAGAACTGCAATTCAAACAAGTTGCTACAGAAGTGCTGGACAGACTTCATAGGGAGATGGACAGATTCCAAAAGCTGGAAAACCATGTGGACACCTTTCGGTTTCTTCTTGTTCATTTTACATAAATATTGTACCAATTTGAATGTAGGCTTAAATATTTATTAAGTACATTATATCATGTCGTGATGTCGAGTGTCAAAATGCAAGGGACCCCCAAAGAGGTCAATCTCCCTGGGCCCCTAAATCCCTAGCTACGCCCATAAAATAGTATGTTAAGAAAATGTAAACTGTTACATATCTAGATTAGGCTTTAGAGCATTTAAGAGCATTTTTATAATTTAATAATATGTGAAATTGATAAAACAAAAGTGAAATATAATTATACGATGTAAGAAATGAAAATAGATTTTCGGTGGGAGGTGGGGGTGTACAGTGTATCTATCTTGCCTATTGATAACAGTTTATAGGCTTGGCATTGTCTGGCACAATTTACCAGTGTTGTAGTGTTTATCTTGTATGAGTGTTTTTTTTTCATTCTTCTGTTCCCTCCCTATCCAGAGGTGATAAAGTATGTGTCTCTTGGAGGGAAAACATTATTTTTCCAGCAGTTAATGTAAAAAAAAAAATAAGTGTGGAAGGTATAAATCTACATAATTGAAGCCTTGCACAAATGTATGTTGGCAAATATTTTTTATAGGACTGCCCCTGGAAAAGCACCAGCTGTTTCTCCAGGAGTTAAACAGAATTTGACAAGAGGGACACAGGCAAGAAATACATTCCATGGTCGTGATACACGTAAACAAGTTGTCAACCCATACAATGGACCTGGTGGTATATCTCAACATCCAGCAGACTCTTCCAATATGGCAGGACAGAGGCCATCATTTTTCAATAGAATAACTTCTAAATTTAGCAGAAGGTGAGAGTGGGTTTTTTTTTGTTACTCATAGAATTAATTAAAATAATATGTTAAGTGCCTGTCTCTTACAGTATTTTATCTTCAATTGTTTATCTTTTTTTTTTCTTCTTCTTTGAAATAAATCAGTTACATATGCCATAAACATCATGCACACATATCACAAAGATTATCTAATTGATGTAGAGTTAAAAGCATTTCTTCTGCATGCTTCAGTATCAAAGTGTTCTTTCTTTTGTATTGATATTGTATGATAATGGCTTTTGCATAAGGCATTATATTAAAGAAACTAAAATGTAAATAAGCCTCTTATATATTTGGCATGCTAGGCTCTATCCTTTAGTTTTTTTTTCTTCCATATTTAAACATCTGAAAAATGGAAAAGGTACCAAAAATTCCCTTATTTTTTGTTAATATGTATTATAATGTGTTGATTAGGACATAACAAGCAGTGCTGATATTTTTTCCATGAATAATGATTTTGAGTTTAGTGTGTGTTATATTTTTTAAATAATACATTCAAAAGTGAAATTATCTATGGTTAAATCTTGTGCTGCAACTCTGGAAGAATGTTTTCATAAAAATAGTATTAAAAATGTGAATAGTTTTTCATATATTCATTATATATTTTCATATATTACCAAGTGTCAAAAGAAATGGTTCTCTTTTGGAAGCAATAGTCAGTTTTTTTTGTCTCTGAACATATGAATCTGTATTCACTGATATGGAAAACTGTCTAGATTTTTACTATCATTATTGACAAATTATTCAAAAACTTCATTTATGAATATAAAAAAGTTGTTTAAATGACCTGTCCCTTAATGCCTCTTATATTTTCTTTCCACTGAATGTTTATCTTCCTGAATCAACCAGAATACTAGATTCTCTTTATCATTTTTATTTAACATCTATTTTAGCTTATCCTAAAATTTGAAAACATCCTTAAGAGACAAACAAAAAAAGTTGTATTTTCCCACTGACTTAATACTACACTGTTCTATCCACTTATGAAAGTAATCTAGTGGTGCACTAGGAAAAAATTCTAGGCAATGGCTAAATGTGGAATGCTTGTGACATTTTCCTTTCGTCTTCATTGAATTGAATAAATATTATTTATTTTCTTGCTCCTGACGTTCAGTCCTGGAATGAGGTATTTATAACTATTATAGATAGCCTTTTGTGTGTGTGTTTCTTTGCTTTTTTATAAAGTGATTCTTTCTTTTTTAAATACGTTCCTCTCCCCAGCTTAAGCTGAAAAAGTAAAAAAAATATAACTGTAAAAATCAGCTGCTGTATTTATCACTTAAGTCTGAGATATCTCCACTTGGAACAAACTTTCATTATAGCCCTTGACAACACAAATAATCATTTAATAGGGTAAAGAGCAATTCAAAGCATTATTTCCAATAGAAATATGAAAATGTAGATAATTTTTACATTTGTATCACAATATCTTCTTTTCCTTTTTATTTTCTTGTAATATTTTTGTATTTTCAAACAATTCTTTCATTTTTTTAAATTTAGATCTTAAATTAGGTTTATCTTCATTTTCACAAGTGAATTTGTAAATATAGTATGTACAATTAATAACAGCTTTACAAATGTGTCAATTGACATTGTGAAGACAAGTTTTTATTTATGTAGACTGTGTATTTGTTTCTATGATAAAATTTACAGTTAATTTATAACAACACAGAACACAGGAAACAATTTCTTATAATAATTTTAAATTCATACTTACATCTTATTTCACACATAACTCAATAACTAGTTTGAATCCACATAATTGGTGCTTGCATGAACAGCTATATTTCCATTCTCCCTAAAGAAAGTTTGACTGAATATAGCATATCCACCCTCAAGGTTTTTCTTTTTTTTTTTCTTTTCTTTTCTGTTTTTCTTATTTTTTTTAATTTTTTTTTTTTATTGAACTACTTGAATTTGTTTGGTCTTGACTAGATGTAAGTTGATTTGAAATAAATAACTTTGTATTGATTTTAGGAATCAAAATAAAAGATTTGTTTATCTAATCAAAGCATGGATATGTCAATTTAATTATTATGTTAATATTGACTATTTCCTTTGTTGATTTACTAAAACAAACTAAAAGTTTTACTTTGCCAGCATGACATTTTGTTTCTTTTAAACATGTTAACTTACAAAAATGTGTCAATGTTGCTTCTCTATTTCCACTGACATGATGACCTTTTTCTCCCCTCCACAACACCAACTACTAAATTTCAGACCTGATGGTGGAATGCAGAGCTCCTCTCCCCATCCGTATGCCACCGGCGGAGCCTCCGCCATATTGCCGTGAGTACTTTACTAAATTTATAAAAAAAAAGTACTGTCCATCTCTGGAAAGTAATATGAGGTTAAAGAGAAGAACATTGTTCAATGGAATAGCTCACAATTAATCCTGTTTTGCAAAATATTCAAACAAAAATTATTTTTTTAATCTACACATTTTTTTAGTTCAATGATTCTATCAATTATTACTAAGGTGTTGACATAACTGTATAGGATAATGGATAGTCATAAAGATAATATGTGAGGGCTGTTTGTTATGTTCTGATCAGCAAAGCTTGTCAACTAGTGTTTCTAATAAACTCGTGCATGACAGAAATAATTTGATTTTTAGTTGTTTTTTTTTAAATTTATAAATCAAATGTGCAGTGACACTCTTTTTTTTTTAATGCTCTTTGCTTACAAATTTTTTGCATGCCTTTTAATAATGCTTGCTTTACCTTACACAATTCTGTTCAACTAATCAAAAGTTGTAAACATTGATTGCTTACTATTTTTATTGTCTGTGTATGTTGTGGAATTCAACTCCTAATCTTATATAATGAATGTTAACTTCCTTTTTATTTTGTATGCTAAATTTGTATTGTGTTTTTTTTTTTCTATTACAATTTGAGGGTTGGATAAAGCTATGCATATAATTCAAACATAAACTTGATTTGTTTCTGATATAAAACAAAGGAAGCCGCCCCCCCCCCCCCATTTGACTATAAATAGATTTCATTTTTGTTGAAAAGCTTTGATGAGAGGTTCTAGTACTATTTACCTCATTTGGCTTGCATTGCTTGGCAGTAAATTGCCTATTATTTTATTTTGGCATTACTAACTGTCGAAAAAAATAAACAAAATTTAAATTATAAAAGCAATCAGCAATATTTGACAAGAGAGTGCATGTAATGAAATAAGCACAAGAAATCTGTATTGTGAACAAAATATACAAATTATATTGTACATCTCAGTCATATTGCTTTTGCTTACATTTTGTCAGTAGATTAGATGTAACAACCTACTTTATCAATATCCTTTTTTTTTTTTTTTTTTTTGAAGTGTTGTCTTTTTGTGATTTTTTTTTTTTTTTAAAAATTTGTATCTATCCCTTGAATACATGGCCCACTGTCCCCTACTTCCTCTTTCATACAGTTTTGCTATACGCTTTGAGCTTAACGCTTGGTTTGGGTGTCACTGCCAATAGCTGTTTTTGTTTCTAATTTGCAGCCACGTTTTTCGCAGGTCTATGTCTGGAGAAACTCGAGATCCTGAAGGAATTAAACCCCGTTCTTTGCGTTTTACATGGAGCATGAAAACCACCAGTGCAATGGACCCTAATGACATGATGAAAGAAATTAGGAAGGTTTGTCTGATTAACTGAAAAAGAAATAAAAGACTATATTATTACAAAAGATTGGTTGGATATAATTTGAGCACTTACATAATTGAGTAATATGATATGTAGAGCAAAAAAAATTTGATGTGTAAAAACTTATTTCTAACAATTTTACACTTTTTGACTTAGTTATGCTCATCTGAAAATTGAAATGCTTTTCATTTCTTTAAATGTTCATTAATAAATATACCAGTAATACTTTTATTCTTATACCTTGTCAGCTATCAGGGTATGTTTACCATTTACTAAATAAATCCTAACAATCCTTTACATGGCTTTGCACTATGGCCTGCTTCATCATCTTTTTGTATTCAAATGTATACAATTTCTTCATTGTTCTTCTCTTTCTATTGAAATTTATAAAATTTCTTCATTGTTCCTGTTTAAACTCCAAGCTAGTCTCCACATCATCTTCACATGAACAAAGACATGTGTCTTCTCTTTGTGTTTGGGAATTTCAAGTCTTTTTTTCACTTATCTATTTAAAAATTGCATTTGATGTTTCAATTCTGTGTCATTTATCTCCAACACTTAACACTAACAGGATCATGTGCAAAAAAAACAAACAAACTTGTCCTTAAATGAGAGATTTTAACATTAAAGTCCTTTTCATTACCGGTATCTATTTTTAATTGTAAATATATTTTGATATACATTTGAGATAATTTTAACTGTCTGCTGAGCTCCTTTTTTTCTGTACATGTTATTTTTAAATCTAGGGGTATCAAATTAAGCTTAAAATTAAGTTGAGGATTCAAAGTTGGCAGGAGATACTGAAATAGTAAAATAAGTAAGGGTAAATTGTAAGGCCATTGTTAACAAGTCAAAACAATGACCTATTACTTTACTTCTCAACTTTTTTTGTTGATGAGTACCAGGTATTTTGGGACATCTAATTATTGTAAAAATCACTGTTTCATAATAACATGAACACAAGACAATTGGTGATGGAGTCAAGTGATATTCAGCACAGCCCATTATGTCCTATTTCTTCAGAGAGGAATACTTATGACTTATGTACAGTTCATTTTATATCATTTAATAATTGCATCTATTTGACTGTTGCATAAGCTGTCCATTTATTGTTGCAGGTTTTGGATGTAAACAACTGTGACTATGAACAAAGGGAGAGGTTCCTTTTATTATGTGTACATGGGGATCCTAACACTGACAGCCTTGTTCAGTGGGAAATGGAAGTATGTAAACTGCCACGCTTGTCACTTAATGGGGTTCGCTTCAAGCGCATTTCAGGAACATCAATAGGTTTCAAGAACATTGCATCTAAAATAGCAAATGAGTTAAAACTTTAGCATTTTTTATATTAGCTAAAAACATCAATTATTTATGTCTGTACAAGTTTTGTTCATTATTATTTGTTGTTGTTGGGATTGGTGGGGTATTCATTGTATCAATTCATAGTGACTCTAGATCAACTCTACTCAGGTGTGTTCCAGGGAAAGGATCACTTCTATAGCTTGTTATTTAGTTGTCTTTTTTCTTCTTCTTCTTTTCTTGGCCATTGTAAGGACTAGTTCCATTTATGTACATCACCATAGAGCAATTAGAGGCGTTAGGCGGACTATGTTAACCTTAAAAAGCTTACAGCAAGACTTGTGCATTTGAATTTTATATATAAGTCTGTACATTACATTTTTATTTCCTCCAGTGAATTTTACATTTATTCTGTGTAATAATTTCTTGATTCTATAAGAGAAAGTATGTATTTGTTCCATTGTTTCTTCTGTCTTTAAGAAAAATAAT
This sequence comes from Biomphalaria pfeifferi, assembly GCA_030265305.1. Lineage (NCBI taxonomy): Eukaryota > Metazoa > Mollusca > Gastropoda > Planorbidae > Biomphalaria > Biomphalaria pfeifferi. Next base: position 93,779 of record JASAOG010000058.1, on the reverse strand, counting down.
ATATATATTTAATTCAACACCTAAAAAATGACCAAGTTTTGCTGTATACAGAATGCACATTTTGTAGGCAACTGTCTGAATGCAAAGCTATTGATGTACATTATATCAATTTCTTTGACACCTATTGTATGAAGTGCTACATGGAGGAGCATCATGCCTATAATAACACCTTTTAGAATGTGGATTTTCTAAACAAAATATGTGACATCATGTTACATTGAAAAGGCTGTGAAAACAAGTCAAAAGTGTTCAGTGCAAAGAACTAGAACAAAAAGCTAGGTTCTATATAAAATTAATATTGAATCTTAGTCAGAATAGAACAAAATGCAGAGGAAAAAAAAGTAAACATTCATTCATAAATTCATTTCGTCTTAGGCTTTAATTAAAAATAAATTCAAGAAATTTAAAATTCAGATACAGTTTTAAGGGTAATCAATTTGTGGAAAAGGTACTGAATCTGAATAATAAATTGTACCAAACTGCTGATTACACAAACCAATAAATCTGAAGCCAAAATGATGTCATATTTGCATGTAGGTTTTTAAGACTATTCAATAAATTTGTGTGAGACGTGATATGATTGTGCGCATGCATTAAATAAAATTCATTTTTAATTTTTCTTAAGATGGTAGATCTTAATTATATGGTACTGTTAAAAACAACTATCAGATTAATTTCATTGCCTTTGAAAAAATTGTCAGTTAAATCTTATTACCATTCGTTTTACTTTTTTTAAATGCCTAAATATAATCTAAAAATTGATTGATACAGTTAGTGTTACTCAAGAAAAAAGTCTCTTCAGCAGTTTATTTCATTTGGTATGTGTGGCATTGTGTATTTTTGTTTTGGCTTCTGTGATTCTTGTGTATTTCATGCAATTTGGACAGCACTTGGCTAAACTTAACATATATATATATATGTATATTGGCATTTAAATGTTTTGAAGCAAACCCATTATGGATAAATCAAAACAGTTAGATGCACTTTTATTCTAATATACAACTTGTTCCACTGCTCTTTTTACTTGACATTTTGTATTTTGATACACCAGGACTTGTGTAAATTTTGTACAAAGAAAAATGTTATTATTTCTTAATGTGTACAGCACTGAAAGGAATAAAGGATCCATTACTTTGTACTACAACAGTGACACTAGAACACTGCTTTGCCCTAGGAAAATATTTGCACCTAATTCTGCTATGAAATTCATCTTGTTAGAATTACAATTGATCATTGCTTTATTTTTTTTTTCAACTTGAATTATGCAACCTGTCTTTTTACCTTGGCACCTGAAGCTAGTAGAATTGAAAGAGTGAATCAATTTGTCTGATTTAATTAACATTATTTAGCAGTGTTTTACAGAACAAAATGGTAAATGAAGAGCTTGATTAGATGGGTGTATTGAATGGATCCATTTTGTGTGAACTGATGTCTCACCAGAGCATTGAGACACTGTTCAGCATGGCTGTGAAATTGTCCCTCCATACTACATGTTTGAAACACTCACCAATGTTCTAATGAAACTCTTGATCATTTTTTTTTTTAAATTTGTGTATGAATCATTGCCAGTTATGTATTTTTTTTTTAAACAAATGTTTTCCTGTCTTGTACAGTTCATTAACAGGAGGCCTTTTTTTTTTTTCTTACAAAAAAAAAATAAACTGGGTCACGTAATCATTTCTTTAGTACTAGAATTTTGTCCACATTGTAAATATTCCTGCAGAGTGCTTGATTGATAGCAGATTTTTGAAGCGTGAAGGAGAAACTTTTGTTCTGATTTGATTGATGTAAATGTATCTCAATGGAACTTGTTAGTTTTTGTTACTTTAAAAGTGTTTTGTTTTTATGGTGTTTTGAAAACAAAAATTTCAGTAAATTTGTTGAACCTGTAAATCAGTGATGAAGTGAATGAATTAATCTTGAGCCTTTTCTTGGGACAATAGTTATGTGGAGTTGTATTTATTTCTAGAGTTCAATGTATTTATTTACTTTTATACAGACACAATGAAATCTATTTAGTCTTGTTACAACATTCAGTTGATCAGACCAATCAGATCATGTTGTGTAGGTCTGAATGAAAATGTCTGTTGAACAATGTGTACATAGAACATTGGAGCAGTTGCAGAAGGTCATGTTAAAACTAATAAGTTACTGGTATCAGAGAATTTAGATCTCCTTCAAATAATAAATATAAATTCTAGGTGTGTGTGTGTTTTTTGTCTATTTTTTTATTTATTTAACGTAGATCATTTTATTTAACATTTTTTGTCTGCAATGAATTTACTTTTAGCATTGTACATAGTTCTAGTTACACAGCCCTGTGATTCTATTTTAAGCTAGAACTATTGTCCAAAGTTTTTGTTTTAGTGTCTGCACTGTGGAGAGTTGTCACCACTCCAGGGGATTCATTGCACATTAGATATCATTCAGTTTTAGTCAAATGTATTTGTGAGTGGCGCTGCTTCATTGTGGCTTACTTAAAAGTAAACAAGAACTTTTTTTTTTGTTAAGTGTTTCAAGGACAGTTTGATTTGTGGTATGTGATAACATTAATATCATACTTAGGGGAAACACAAGATTTGATGTCTGTGAAAGTGATTGGAGATGATGCAAATGTTCAGGTACTAGTTTTTGTTCATAATGGCCGCCTGTAGTGTTGTTCTCACAATTGAAACCCAGTAAAATGTAATGAAAAATCTGATACAATTTTCTTTTCTTTAATTTATGTTGTTATAAAGTTATTAATTTATTAGGATTACCTCCTCAAACTAACATAAATTTATAAATTCATTAGACTTATCAATATCTGGTTGATATAACATTGGCAGTACCAGGCCTACTGGGAAAATCCAAAGAACACAAAAAACTAATATCTACACATTTGACATAATGTAATGACATTTAGTAATGTCAATGCTGAGGGCAGATGTCTGCTTTCAAAAAGCTCATTTCATTGCAAGGTAGGTATACTAGACAACTGTCTCTTTCCATGTTACAAATGATTAGAAACAAGCATGTGTGGTAGCACCATTATTTAGTACAATGCTTATTGGCCATGTTATCAAAAGTATTTACCTGGTATCACATATACAGATCTATCTAACAGACATACTAAGGACAAAAGTTGGAAATCGGATTGCATTAGAGAATTACTATTTTCTGACAACTTGGACCTGAATACCTAAAGTGAAGCAGACCTACTCAAAGATATCTTGTTTCATCATTTTTCTTTTAAGCAACTTTTATAGGAACCTCTGCAATGGAAAATGTTAAGTTGGAAACATTATATAAAGATACCCTCAAGAAATGAAAAATCAACTGATATGATTGTTTTTCATGGCTCTGTTGGTGTCTTGGGCTATGAGGATGGTCAACAACCAATAGCAACCATCCCCCCACCAACAAAGCAGCAATAGGATCAACCTACTTTTGCCTCTTCATGCTTTTTGTTCTTAGTGTTCTTAGGAAATAATGCACTCATTTTGTTTTATATAGTTCTTCAATATCATTGAAGTTCAGAATACTGAACACAAGCTTTCTCAGGCATTTTTTTTTTGTTAACATCTATAATTTGATGCTGCCATCATGATGATGATTCTGTTTAAAACTATACAAATAAAGCAAGTTAGTTAATTGCAGCCACTAAGCATATTCTTTCTGTGTGACAGAGACATGGGGCATGGGAGAGGTATTTTGCTTTGAAATGTGTCAGAAATCGGTTTATAACTGTTAATGTTTTATCAGAATCATAGAAATCTGGCCTGGCTTAGGATAGATCCTTTTTATCACAGTGCCTCCTATTAACTTTTCATGGCTGGGTGGACACTGGACAGATATTTTGAAAATGGCTCAAATGATTTTCCTAGAAATGAGTTTTTATTATATATGTACTTGGGGAAAAAATAACTACAGCACCTGATTGGCCACTCAGTGAATCCTATGGTTTGAATGTTTTATTATTTCAATAAGTTGACTTTTTTTTTTTTTTTTTTTTTTTAAATGTTCTTTGAATTCAGTTAAGAGTTAAATAACTACAAACATTTACACACAAAAAAAAACACTTGTTTTCAATATGGACAAGAAGTGAAAACAATTAAAAAAATTAAAATTGAATTATCAGAATTTTACTGTATAAACATGTAAGCCATTTGTCATGGGAACCATTTTTTGGTGAATCAGTTATCAGTATCTGTGGACATTTGACCACAGAAACTATTTTATGGAAAGACTTTTTAGCTGTTATTTTCAAGGATTATAATCATTAACTTATCAATTAAATAATAGAAACAGCTATTTATAAAATACTTTATTGAATACTGGTGTAGTCAAGGATATCAACTTAACATGCCCAAAAAAAACAATATTAAATAGTCTGAGCTATGTATTCAGAAACTGAGGTTTTATTCCCTGAATTCCAGAATCAGATATTTGTATATCTAGCTCTGATTGTCTTAAATGCGGTGCAAAAATCACTTTCAGTTTCCTCCTAGTCATTGCTTGACCAGAGTCATCAGTATATTCCTCATGGTAGGTAAACCGTGATAGAAGTATTCTACAAGTCATCTGGTTGGACCAAGTTAGACCCAGTGCTGGTACAACATCACTATCTTGCAAGCCTATTTTGTTCATATTGGCTGAAACCTGCACAAATAGGAAATAACAATAAAAAGGTTTTTAAAGAGTCTAATACTAAACCTTCATCCAAATCAAGTTAGTAACACTAAACCTTCATCCAAATCAAGTTAGTAACATCTCTTTGGCCACTCAATGGAAAACTTCATACCAAAACAATATTTCTTTGAGTTTAAAAAGTTGAATGTTCAGCTCTGTATTAGCATAGAGCATTTTTGTTTAGCAAGAGTAAAAGCTTTTTTTTAATTATTTATTACTAATACATGGTGCCCCCTCCTATTATGGAGTGTGTGTGTGTTTCCAAGGTGATGGTGGGAAGAAGTGTAGTGATTGGTTGATGGCTATGCTATGAGGATAATGAAATTACAATAGGGTCTAGAGCAGCGGTTCTCCACCTTATATGCTCGACGACCCTTTTTTTTACTATCCCCCACTCTGCTGCGACCACACACACACACACATACAGCAATAGAAGAAAAGACAATAACAATCCATATTTTCGACGGTCTTTGAGGACCCCTGGCAGAAGGTCGTGACATACAGGTTGAGAACCCCTGGTCTAGAGTGATGCAAAGGTGAAACAGCAGACAATCTAGAGACTGGAAAGAGGAAGGACATGTTTTTGTAGGGAGTTTGTCTAAAATACCTTTATATATTATCACTTCTAGATTTATTTCATTTCATCAAGTTGAATTTGTCTAAATTGTAATAAAAAAAGTTATATTTAGTTTGTTTTTTTAAGTGGAAATTTCTTCAAGTTATTTCAAGTTCTACAATTAAAATTATAATATGCTTACATTGATTTAGTTGTACTAGCAATCTGGTGCTTTAAGTCAACAACCAAACATTAACACCTTTCCTCTTTAATCCTCATCAAATCTGAGCCACACAGAAACAATGTTAAAATGCTACACAGTGTTCTTACCATGAGCCTTCATGGCAAGTTATGCACCATGAGATTATGGTACGATTAGCGTACTAATTGTATATTATCTATATAAGTAAAACTAAGAATAGTAAATAGGTAGTAATAGATAGCAACAATTTTTTCAATGAACATGATTAGAGCTAATTCTCACACAAAAATTGAAGGAGATACCAAAACATGTTTAGACTTCATAAATAGAATTAATATCTGCTTAGCTGAAATTGCATTTTTGAATATTATCAATTTCAAATGTGATTTTTTTTTCACTGAGTTCTAATCAAATTAAAACAAAGCAAAATAAAATTTCATATGTATAACATGAATTCACCAAACAAACAAGATTACACAGACTGTGTGGAGACACAAACTCAATATCGGCCTCGAAGTGGTCCACCCAGGCAGGTTTCAATATTTTCAGAAATAATATCAGAATGAAATTTTACAAAGGCAAATAACAGAAGAATGGAGAATGAAGGTTGACCAATCTTATGTGGTGCCCCAACGGTCCAGTAGAAAAAGGGATATGTGAAGGTGAAGTTAAATTTGAACCTGGCCTAACTGATGTCATATAATGATTATCTAATTGATATTGTTTTGTAACGAGTCAATCTCTTATTCAAAGCCTCAAGAAAAAAAAACATTTCTGTTATAAAAATAATTTAAAAATTCCTTTAGTGTTTTATGGTCTTTTGGCAGCATTACAGTTCACACGATAATATGAAAATATACTTATTAATTGTTTTAAATTATGTTCCTTTTATAATCATATTAAAAAGAGTTTTTCTATTTAAAAAAAATAAAAATTAAGCATTTTTTTGTATTATAAATGTACATACATATATTAAACATAAATGAATAACAGCACCAGGGACCAAGTTTTTAAGAGAGAAAGTAGTGAATTAAAATGCTATGAAAATAAGGGCATGCGCCGACCGAGACTCGAACCTGTGACCCTGTGATACAGTCTGCCATAGAATGCACTGGCCTTGGTGATACATAGGTCGATTTCGTTATCTCATCTTTCTGTTGCTGCCAAGATATGTGAATCTGTCCACTACATTTATATCATGTCTATTTATCTTGATGCTTGGATCCGAGGAGCAGGTAATTATAAGACTTCAGTCTTTTTTTGTGTTAATGGTAAGGCCAAATTCAGATCATGCTCTTGAGAAGTCACTGACAATGCTCAGCAGTTCATTTTCAGAGCAGGCATTTAGGGCACAGTCCAGATCTAGTATTCTGGTCTTAGCTTTGGTTATTAGTTCATTTGTTGGCCCTCCAGCTTCTCAATGGTTATCAATGTATGCGTCACAGACTCTTCTTGAGAAGAATCACCATGACCAAGGTCTTTTTTGCATTCTGCTATTGTGGTTTCTATAGCTTTGTATTTTTTAAAGGATAAGGTTCATTACAAAAATGGAATCAAGATTTCCTGATGGGGAGACAACAAGCTGTAATAATAGATGGCTCTAAATCAACACCAATAACAGCAAACTCAGGTGTACCTCTAAGAAGAGTCTTAGACCCACAACTGTTTTTAAATTGCATAAATGACCTATCAAATTGCATTAGCTCAGGAACAAAAGTCAGATTATTTGCAGACTATTGGATAATATATAGAACAATAAAAACAACACAAGATACTGAAGAGCATTAGATGAACTACAGAAATGGGAATCAAATTTCCACCCAAAAAAAAGCCAGTTATTAAGAGTAACAAAAAAGACTAAAACAAATAAAAACCTACATATTTTATTCATGGTAAACCAGTCACACAGACTAAAACTCAAAATATCTAGGTATAATAAATGAAAAGTTATCATGGATCCCCATATTGATGAAATTATAGGGAAATCAAACAAAGCATAAGGGTTTATAAACATAAAAGTTTACTAATCAAACAGGGACATAAAACTAAAATGGAATTTAACCTTATGCCAATATTATTTGGAACCCTCAATGCAGTAAAACACAAAGAAACTGGAACAGATGCAAAATAGAGCAGTGAGATACATAACAAACATATACTCACATTTACCACCCAGGGTTCATAGTTTTCAAGGAAGAATTTTAGATTTTCAAGGTATGCATAGCACCATAGCAAGCAATATATATTGTCAGACACCTAGTTTATAGTATTAGTTATTTAGCGATGCACCATAGAAGACGTATATTGAACAACTAAATTATGGTAACACTATAGAAGAAATTAACATGGTTGAGGGAAAGAGAAATACTTTTAAACTATTTAAAGGTCTAGTAAATGGAAAATCTATAAATTTTATCAGGGACACAGCATGCACAACAATTGCAATTCATTCAAAATTTGTAGAACCATGGTGTTATTTAGGTTACATGAAAAAGGTTAGATTGTTAGATGGCAGTATTAAGAAATTTAAAGCTTGCAGAATTTTTATCAAGACACCATTTTTCACTGGTTACTGTAAGTCTGTAGCAATACCTAGTTTGACACAAGATATGTTATTGGGTAACATTAGAGGAATTAAGTTTTGTACCATAAGGGACATTGAGAGATGGCAAAACAAATATGGTCATTTGTTAAACAGAAATATGAGAAACAAAAATATTAAACAGTACAATAGACTTATGAATAACTCATACAATAGAAGAAACATGACTTGTTATAATTGTCATAAACAAGGACATTTTGCTAGAGAATGTTGGAGTATGTCACATAACAATCAGAAGATTGTGAGTTCTAGTTGTAGATTTGATGGAAGAATTAACCAAAGTAGAAACAAATACAATGACTATAGATCAAATGGGTACAGAACTTATGATAAACAAAATGACAGGACAAGATATGATGTAAAATAAATAAGTATTCTGAATATGGAATCGTGATCAAGTTTAAACTTGTCTATTAAAGTTTATTTATGTATTGAGAAATAATATGAGACAAATGAATTTTAAATTGAAGTATAATGTTGATAGAATCTGTTTGACACCTAGTTTATAGTATTAGTTATGTAGCGACGCACCATAGAAGACATATATTGAACGGGACTAGTGACGTTTGGGATATGTTGGGTCAGAGACCGGAAAATCAGTTAGCGATAGAATCCTATAGGGTAAAGACATGTTTATTTTGACAGAGACTTTTCCTGTGGCCTTTTATTGGAATAAATATAGTATGAACTGTTCATCAGTGTTGACCACATCTCTTTACTCGTTAAATCGATCTGTATTGTTGATCAACTACACTGAATACACCCGAACAATAAAACTCAAACGCTTGCAGAGTAATTAATTGAAATTCAAGTCTGTGGTGGAATTGTACATTCTTAGTTCCTATGTGTACCGTAGAGTCATGGAGGGCATTTGGGGTAATATTTTATTCTTGTATTAACTGAACTTAAATCCTCCTCATAAACAGAACCTGTAATATACAGGCCTATTTGGTTGTTTATTTGACATTTGCTTACTAAGTAATGGCTTTTGGAGGGGGGGGGGGGGTTATTAGACCTATTTGAGTTTTTTTTCCAACTAGATCTATCTATATGTAGTTTCCAGACCGAAATAACTTTTACGGACTTTTCACACCTGTGTGCGAAATATTTTCAGTAAATCTACAGTAGATCTAGACTCTAGGCTGTGTGCAAATTAACTTCACTGAATCTACCGTAAATCTAGACTCTAGATCTAAGTCACTAAAATTCACGGACTTTACTCGGCTGTGTGCGAATTATCGTCACTGAATCTATTGTAGATATAGAATCTATAATAGACCATAGATTCTAACTATAAATCAATAAAATTCATGGACTTTTCACGGCTTCACAGGAGATTCTAGTGATTTAGCGTAAATCTAGAGTCTTGATGTAAGTCACTAAAATTCGCGGACTTTTCATGGCTGTGTGCAAATTATCATCACTGAATCTTTATAGATTCTAACTATAAATCACTAAAATTTGCAGACTTTTCACAGCTTCACAAGGTAAGTAAAAAAAAATCATCTTCACTAGATTCTAGTGACTTAGGGTAAATCTAGACTCTAGATCTAAGTCACTAAATTCGTAGACTTTTCACAGCTATATGCGGATTATCTTCACTGACTCTACTGTAAATCTTGACTCTAGATCTAGATCTAGGTCACTAGATTCGCTGACTTTTCACGGCTGTGTGCGAATTATCATCACTAGATTCTAGATAGTGATTTAGCATAAATGAAGAATCTAGCGTATTTCTAGATTCTAGAGTAATCTATACATTAGATGTATTGAGATAATAAAATTGACTAATATTCACAGAGTGTTCAGGTTATGTGCAAATTATCTTCACTAGATCTAACTCTAGATAGGCTACTATATTACTAGATCTAGCTAGATCTAGATGATTTACGGACTTTCCACACGAAGTCACTCTTTCTGTTACAAAAAGATTTTAGGTGAGGGAGTGCCAGAGGGGTGTAGCCTACACATTAGGCTGGTAATTGCCCTGACAATAGCCACAACACACTAAATCTAGCGCTGCCTTAAAAAACAAAATAATGCTAGGTGAAATGCTTGCTTGATGTAAGCGAAAAAAAACAAAAAACGAAGGTCACCACAGTGATAAACAGCGAAAATAAACACCAGGGATCGGGAGGGAAAAAACTCAAGGTCCAGTTTTAAAATTCAAGGTTTTTTCACCGTTTTTTAATGAAATTCAAGGCTTTTTCAAGGCCTTGAATTTAATATGAAATTCAAGGTATTTTCCAGGTTTTCAAGGTGGCTACGAACCCTGACCACCAGAGACAACTTGTAAAATGTAAATAGAGGATTATAACAAATAGCATTATTCATTGTTTCAGCACATAGCTTCACATTTGTATCAACTGTAAAATCAGGCATTTCTTCAACCAGGATTTTCTTAGAGGTAGAAAGCAACGTTAGAAATGGCTTTAGATCTGCATCAATATCTCTTAACTCAGGTGTCCTTCAAAGAAACAGTCTAAGGTCCAATACTGGCCAAAGCTGGTTGATGAAGACTGAGACTAAGACTGCTTTATTGATCCATATGGAAATTTGTTGTGATTACAAGGACTCTTTTCTCATATAAAGACAACACAACAGAAACATACACATAAAAAGTTCAATCAGCGATTACACACAGGCATCTTGGCCCTTTTCATGTTTCCTGATCAACGGCTGGCGTTGATATAGTCTGACCGAGTAAGGTACGAATGATATTTTGTACCGCTCTTTTCTTGTCTTTATTGACAGTAGTTGCCCTTCGCGACGAATTGATGTAGTTATGATGGAGCGGGTGGCTGTTGTCTTCATAGATTTTTCTTAGACATTTCTATTCATAAAGTTCATTCAAATATGGTAATGTTATGCAAGTGATTTTTGATAGCCTCTTTATAATGTTTTCTAGACGGTGCACAGTTTAGATGAAGCGTTACCTTGCCAACAACTTATTCCGTATGTTAGCAGATTTTGCATAGTCATGCCGTAAAAATTATTTAAGATCTTCTTGTTTAGTTTAAAGCTATTGAGTTTGTATAGGAAGAATAGTCACTGGGCTGTTTTCTTTGCCAGAGTTCCAAAGTGGTCTTCCCATGAGAGCTTGTTATCTATGATGACGCCTAGATATTTATAAGATTTCAATTGTTGTATTGATGTAGTCTTTATCTGGAGCTCGTGTATCATCTGTTTTTTCTTTCTGAAATCTATTATAAGTTCTTTAGTTTTTGTGACATTAAGTTCTAGATAGTTGTCAGTGCACCAGTTTGTAAACTCTTCTATTATGCTGCAATACTGAGTTTCGTCTCCTGAAATAAGACCGACTATGGCAGTATCATCAGTAAATTTAATGAGTTTAACGGAGTCATAGATGCTTCTTATGTCATTAGTGTAAAGAGTATAGTAGTATCCATAATATCCAAAGGTGAAACATGTATAAGCAATACTATGAAACTCCAATATATTAAGCAAACAAGGTGACTTGCCTAAAAGTGGGTGGCATGCTGGTGGTTGCCATATAAATGATTGTCATGAAAATAGTTGAATAATACACTGCAATCATTCTTAATCTTTGGAATCGAAGACATTGCAATTATTATATAAAATACACTAAATCAATATGCTTTTGTCAAAAGAATTGCCTAACATGGTTTCAGAAATTTAATTTTCCTTTATTTTTATAATCAACACATTTGATAAATTTGAGTGACCCATGACATTAGTACTGGTGCACTTGTCTAAACAGAAGAATGGGGTCATGACCACTGAAAACATAACTTCCATATAAATGTTAAAATGTTTGACATGTTTCGGATGTTCCTTCAGAGTTGAAGATAGTTTACTTCCTAGTCCAAACCTCCCATAGGATGACAGGGGATGGGAGCGGGCAGGGTTTGAACCCAGGACCATAGAAAAATCCAAACAACAGTCCAGCGCGCAAACCGCATGACCAGGCAGCCATAAAATATAATATGGTCTGGTAAACAGAGATTTTTAAAATAAAATTTAAGCAAGCAACTAAATATTATTACCTGATTGACACAAACGACAATTATGCTGTTTTGATGAGCAAGTTGTCGTAAAGTTGATGCAAATTCAATGAGGTGTTTTGCTCTGTTTAGCAACTGAGATGAGTCATACTGACATCTGAATAAAGCTGTGATGGAATCAAGAACTACAAGTTGAATCAGTCCTCTATTTATAAGTGTTGGTAATTTCTTCTTCACACAAAACTCTAAAGTATCCTAAAAATGAAAAAAAAAAACAACCTCTTGCAGTAGAGAGGTATCTAACATGGCTGAAATGTTGACTGTGAAAAAAAAAAAAAAAAGAAGAGTTTTTCCCCTGAAGACATGCCAACATGGCTGTAGAGGTCATTAGCAACTCAACTAATAGGACTAATTGATGAGGAACATTCTGCCATTTTGGAAAAGATATTACAATTACGAGAAAAAAGTAGATGTAAAGGCTTTCAAAAAGAGAATGACTTAACGATGTCTAGTTGCAATACATTTAATGAACTGCACAGTAACAATTCTCTAGAGCAAGTTACTTGCACTGGCAGAATATCAAGGTAACAATATTACCTTTCAATGCTAAAAATACTGATTAGAATAAACTCTAGCTCCTTACACTGGTTTACTTCTAAACCAGTAAAACACCCAAGTATCCTGTTCAACAGAAACAGTATTAAGTGTTCAGAGTAAAATGTGAATGAAAAGTCTGAACAAGAAAGAAATAGTCCATAAGATTCTAGCTAATTAGACTACAATGGGATACAATCATTTTGGTTGCAAATAAATAGCTGGTCAGATTGTAGGAACAAGAATATTTCAATACATTTAGAATTCTAAGTGAATAACTAATTGGTCAGATTAAGTGGATTCGATTGTAAATGTATAATAGTACAAATATGAATCTCTCTTTATCTGGGGTGTTTAAAAGAGATGAATGCCGGATGGTTGACAATGTAAAAGTTCTCAGTCATTTGAAATAGTCTATTTTAGAGGAGTATCTCTTGATATTATTCATATTAAATATTTGTCAATGGTAACAAAAATGGCCCAAAAATGCATGTTGTCTTAAACAGAGCGTCTAGAAATTCCAGAAATATACTACATCATTGAAAACAAAAAAATCCAGCTTTTAATCATTATTTTTTATGTTCCAATCTATGCATTAGTTAGTATATCAAACTAAAACCTAAAATAATTATGTCTTATATGTTAAATACTTATATTAATTGTAGTATATAAATATTTCTTCCAATGCTTAAATCTTCCAAGTAATATCTTGTATTTACAAGGCTGTATTAACTCACTTGGTCTGTCTGGGAAGAATCTTGTATGTTATTTCTCCCACATCTCATTTTCTGATCAAGTTGAAATTCTGCACAATTATTCAATGTTGATAAGACCCATGAATCAATAAAAAAAAAACACAATTATTTAATCAATAGTCATGATTAATGAATTTTATACAGAAATGTTAGCTAAGGGGAGATTAGCCTTGTGTAGAGAATTAAGTGGTTTGCTAAAAATGTTAAACTATAGACTTTTAAAAATATAAATCCTATTTTTCTATGTACTTGCATAGCTCAGTTGCTAACCACAGTGGAGGCTCAAGAATTCAAACCTGATCAGCCTTTTTTTAAAAATAGCTTTTGAAAATGAAGTATGGTAACCTTTTACCAGATAATTATATTTCCAAACAAACAAATTTAAACTTGTTAGTCTAGATCTATTGAAATGATCTACATGATTGGTTCAAAATAATTAATGCAATTTCCTTAAATATAAGTTTGTTTAAAAAAAAAAAAAAAAAAAGAAAAAAAAAAGATTTTTTATATTTTTCTTACTGTAAATAAAAATGATTCTGATGCCAGTGTTAATGCGGTGTGGTGGCCGAATGGTAAAGTGCTTAGATTCTGAGAATAGGGGTCTTGAGTTCAAATCCTATCATTCTGAAGTTCAATTTTTTTAGGAGGCTTCTGGGTAAATGCAATGTCTGAATTCTAAGTACTTCTGCTAATGTTTTGTGGCCTAGTCTCTAATGCTAAGCAGGTGGAATACTGTTTGTCACTGTTCTATGGGTTTCTAGGTCACATGCGTGCAGGCTGGCCTGGATAGTATAGGAGGTCGAAGTTCAGCTGTCAAGTACTTTACCATTAGTCCTTCAAGCCCCAGTTAATGCTTGAACCAAAGTGAAAGATTTTAAAATACTTACAAAGTCTACCACATGCTCTACAAATATTTTATCTCCTAGATTCTGTCCAGGTAAGAACTGTCCATAATGTTGAATCATCTGCTGTAATCTTTTACTGGGAAAAGCATTTTCAGTACAAATAAACACTGCCCCTGAAATTGAGCACAAATAAAAACATAGCTAAGTAAGACAATCAGAAAGTCAATAATTTATCTGACAAGCTAAAGTTTTTTAGGTTAATTACCAAAGGAAATTTGAAACAGGATCACAATGGTGATTGGGCTCACAATGACCTGCTGACCACTTTAAAAAAAACGCCAACTCAAACTTTATGGAACATAAATGACTTAGAAGCTTTTAGTGCTGAAACAAATTATGAGTAAACATGACATGTAACATATGATAATAGCAGCCCTAAAGTAACAAGATTATTGAGAGTAGAAGGTGAAGAAAATATAGATAAGCCCTGAGGAAGACTCAAATCATGGATGCAGACATGACACCTTGGCCTAGGTACCAGTGCAATATCTACTTTGACCATCTAGCTCTAAAGAAGAGCTTTCAGTCTTGTCTCTGTATCACCACCCAGGGTAACTCGATGTAAAATACTGCATGCTATGCACACACAGCAAAAAATGTGAAGATAGAAATTGATGATAGCTATATGTTGAAGTATGCTATGCACACACAACAAAAAATGTGAAGATAGAAATTGATGATAGCTATATGTTGAAGGACTGTTAGCTGTCTTGCTATGGGTGGGTGAAAAAGTGGTACAGCTCAAATAACATTTTAGAAGTTTTATTTGAAATATTAATATCACTCTTCAAGTTGGTTAATCAAGTTGGCTAAAAGTAGAGTGAGTGAATAACCAGGTTAATAGGTCTTGTGTAGATGATCAGGTAACTTTATTGTACACTAACTGTCACATCACGCCTACAACTAGAGTCAAGGGACAGGTGATGATGATGAGATGACCTTGAGATATCTTGGCTAACATGTTGGCAGGGGAAAAAGAAAAAGATTAGGTTAAGAAGGTTGAAGAAAAGCTTGATGTAACAATCTAGAAAGGTCTTTTTTTTTTTGTTAGAAAACTACAATTTAGTGGTCATTCATTGATCAGTAGTTATTGATCGTCAGTATTTTCACTGAGCTTCATTACATATTTAATATTATATGTGCTATATGCACTTCTGAGCTGCGTCTTATGCAGATAAGGCAAACAGATGTAACACTCAAATAACGAAATTAAATAACACAGGCGAAAGGACAACAATAGTAGTCAGTCAACGCTGATAGTGAATGCCGAATAAGGCTTGTCTTCAAGTCCAAAAATGAGTGAGAAATGCAGTATTTCCGGTGGCTGCGCAGCCCCAGCTGTGACCTACATATTTTGCTACATCCAGGGTAAGCACAATCATTGTCCCCAGGTGGTTGATTTAGACTTTCTTTTCACCGCCAGCGGATTTTTTGGGTCTCAAATATGTATCCCACTGCCTTTGTGAATGCCAAATACTAAGTTTTATAGTAACAATGGGTACTATCGATGTCAAACTAAACCTCTAAGTCCATAAAAAATGCCTCTCTATAAAGCCATCAAAAGTTATCTGTTAACATTTTACTATATTCCTAAATCCTCGTCTTATTAAAAAAATATTTGTCATGTCATTGTCAAAACTTTCCCTATGTCAATCACGTTATACTATATCTACAAGTGATTTATGTCTTATGTGAATTTGTTCATTGCTCCATTAATTGTTTTATTAAATTGTATTTGAAAATATTTTAAGTGAAAAAAAAAATTTTACAGTGTTTCTTATGTGTTTTTAAATAGAGGCGCATTGCATTAGGTCGTGCAATGTTTGTAAGCAACAACTGTTTTCAATAAAGACAATGAAGGAAAATAAAAAACAACAAAAAGAATTCCAATAAAGTGGAGCTTAGTGTAACCAGTCATGGGAGTTGAAATTATCTGGATTCCTCTGTGTATATATATATATATATATCTACAGTGCTTTTTTGCAAAAGAATACTCAGTGATGAATCGCCTAACTTTTAACTACTAATAAATTAGTAATAAACATTGAAATACAAGAAAAGTAATAATTTTCCCCCACATTTAAAAGGGTGCTGGTACATCATACCGGTGCGTACTGTCACAAAAAAAAGCACTGTGTATGTATATATATATATATATATATATATATATATATATATACCTGATTCAATAAGAACCAATTGCAACTAGAAAACAAAATGTTACCTCCAGCTCTTTCCTTGTTAAACTGAACACTGATACATAACTGTAAACACAACTGGGTTTTTCCACACCCACTTCCTCCAGTTATTTCTGTCAGTACTCCAGACAATATGCCACCTAGATTATAATTTGTAAACCTTAATAGTAATACAATTTAAATAAGAGAGGCCTACAGGTAAAACTATGCAAGTAATTTCAAGAGAGTTCATGTAATTATATCATAAAAGAAAAAGTTGAAATATACTTTTTTAGATTTCATATGAAGCTCTTTTAAGAACAATTGAAAAATGACATTTGATGCTTTATTTTGACATTTTTAACAAGTTTTTTTTTTCTAGGATATACTTTTAAATGACCAAAAAGATGTTGCTGTGGTAACTTTGATACTAATAGTAGATAATCAGAATATGATAATTTGAAATGTCATGTCATGTCGGTCAAAGTACCTAGCTGTAATCTAATTTTATTGCAACATTTAAGGAAAATATATAGCTATGATTAAATAATGCAACAGAAAGCCAAGCAAATAGAAACTACAACAAAATGGTCCAAGCTTAATTAAATAAATTCAATATAAAATTATAAGTGCTTTACATTTCTTTATTTTTTTAAAAATAAATTTTACTTATTTTCTTTAATTACTTCAAACATTTACATAGAATTTTTTTAAAAAATTGTACAAAATAAAAAAAACAATGAGAATGTAAGTTTATGTTAGCTTCGATAATAGGTTTGTTTGAATGATTTAAATCAATAGAAAAGTTTAAATATGTTAAACAGGTCATTATTAACACATATTAAATATGCAGAAATTACAAGTCATACAAGATGATGGTACCTCTCAAGATTGAATCTATAGTTCTACATGCTGTAGACAGTTTCCAATGTTGTAATTGTAGAGGGACTTCTTTCTGATATATATTTAAAGCTAGAACATTAAAAGAAGAAAACAGAATATTAGTTACAAATATGAAATATATATATTAAACTGTCAGTTGCAAATTATAATGTGTAAGGGTTGAGTTATTATTTTTTTAGTGCTAGAGAAACATGACACACATGCACACCCCATATTCATCCTTGTGTTAGACACCATACAAGAAAATGCATACTGAAATGATACTAAAATTATATTGTTGATCAAAACAAATCAGAAAGAGTGAGAATTAATGCTGAACATAAAAAGATAAACTGTAAGGATGTCAACACTATGGAGAGAGGATTGTGTAGTCATAAACAATATGATCTAGTGCAAGGTGGTGCACAACAAAAAACTGGCCTGTCTGCAAAGAAAAGAAGGCCAGAGTGCAAGTCCAAGTTATAATACATTTGCTCTTTCTTTGTTAAGCACAACTTTGGTATAGTAACGAACCTAGGGCAAACACTCAATGAAGAATCAAGGTGAACAAATGAGTGATGTTTATTTTGTTGATAAATGGATGAGAAATGACTACACACAAAAAATTATTTATGTTAGCTATGAGTTCATTTAGCGCTGGCCTGCAGGGTTCACTGTGGCCGCCGCTGCTTTCCACTAACATATAAGGTTCACTGTTGCCGCCTATGTCTTAACATTCCTACAGGGTTCACTATCTTGCCACTAACTCAGGGTCACAGTACATGCCTCTATCAACAATCACCCATCTTGTTTTTACCTTTGTTCATCACTTGTTTTCAACAGTGCACTAGTGTGCACCATATGCTTCAGTGTAGAAGCAGAGATATAACACTATGATCTCCATTCCTATCTTGGTAGTGTGTTTTTATAAAAAAAAAAAAAAGGCTTCCAGCTGAGTAGCTGTTAAGGATATTTTGTTTTATTCAGAATTTTCCTTATAACAAATTGAGGAGCGGGTAACTTTGAGTAGTACATTTATTGTGTATTGCTTAAGTATTTAAAAGAATTTAAATTTGACAGTTCCTAAAAATTTACAATGATAATATATGGTAAAGATATTTGAAAAATTGAAGAATCTGAAAAATTTTTATTGAATAGCATTGGCTTATCTATACACCTTGGGAAAACAGAAGTCATTTTCCAGAAGTCACCCAATAAAACCTACACAGCCCCACCATAAATGGACATCTTCTTAGTGTGGCAGACAACTTCACATATCTAGGAAGCATAGTATCAAATGACCAATCACTTTTAATGGAAGATGATAATCATCTGGCCAGACCCAGTACTGCTTTTGGACGCCTCCGGGTGAGAGTTTGGTGGAATAAATTGCTCACTTACAAAAGAAAATCTGCAACCAAGGACAGATATAAACAGCGAAAAGAAAATCTAAATAGATCATTGGCGGACAATGGTTATGCCTGCCATAGATGTGGCAAAATATGTAAGTCATAGCTGGGGCTGCCTAGCCACAGGAAACACTTTCTTCATTAAGCATAATAAGTGTAATAAGAATTTCACAAAGGAAAGGTTTTAATTACACCAGTACTCAAAATTCCTCATAGTAAAAAACATTTTCCATCATAAAAAGTTTTAATGTGATTTTTTCAATATTCCAATATTCCACTACCAATTTTTGTTTGTGTTTTGTCTACCATTAACTAAATTAATTTTTTTTTCCTTCTGTTGACATTTAGCTTATCCAATAATGAGAACTCCACTTGTGGGCACTTAATAAAATAAAAGAGCAGAAAATGACTTTCTATGAAATTTCATTGAAAATCATTTAACAAATGCCCACAAGATACAAAGATGAATGACACAGACGTGAATAGTTGATACCTTAACATTTCATAACTTCATTGCCAAATTAAAAAAAAGAAATGGTTTCGATATCTTTTTAAAATGCCTATCACCAAATATTCATGGCAAGATGACAAAAAAAAAGTGGATACAAAAATTCTACAAGAAAGTTGTATGCAACATCAGGCTTCATATCTTAGTAACAAATCATCAGCACAAGGAA
This sequence comes from Biomphalaria pfeifferi, assembly GCA_030265305.1. NCBI lineage: Eukaryota > Metazoa > Mollusca > Gastropoda > Planorbidae > Biomphalaria > Biomphalaria pfeifferi. The sequence goes on along the minus strand of JASAOG010000058.1, from coordinate 74,363 downwards.
AAGAATAATGTATGTATTTAAACTACTTTCATTTCACACCCCAAGAAGTGTAGTATATGATTGAAGTATTTTTTTTACTAAACAAAAACAACAACATAAAAAAAAAAATAATACCATTGTAGCATCTTTGATGTATGTATCTTTCAGCTACTTTCTCTTTCAGTTTCAGAATATTATCAGAAGAAATATTTGTAAGATGCTGCAGCTCTGTGTTGGAAAAATATAAGATTTGTTTTGCTTCAACTATTTGTGCTGTTAAAAGAACAAAAAAATTTAAAAAAAAAGGTTATGCAGGTAAGCAAAAGAATTACATAAATATCATAATATATGGGTGCATAAAAATGTTCTCTATATAGATCCACATTGAAAACATTATTTCTATAATCTATACACCATAATACTGTAAGTCAAAGCAAAGTATCAATCCTTCATCACTAATTTCCCACTTAGGGCTGATTAAAATAATAATAATTTTACAGTTATTACTTACAATTTACTTTAAAATGTCAGCTATATCAATTTTCCCAAATCAATTTTATTTTTAATTTAAATAAGAATAGTTCAGCATTTTTCAAACTTTTTTTTTTGACAATTTAGTCTACATTTAATTATATCTCTAGCTAGGTCTAGTTTGTACCTTTTTTCAAAGCCATAATCATTTTTGAATCCAAATCCAAATCACTAAGCTTCATTTTAAAAACACTAATGACTCCTCAACTCTAGCATCATAATCATAAGATGATCATAGTCATATAACAGATCTCTAGTAACTAGTTCTAGTATATATATAATATAATATAGATTATCTAGATCTAGTCTTCTATAGCTCTCATCTAGGACTATATATATATTTAATATATTATTATATAGTCACTAGTCTAGATCTTCTTTCACAAATTATTTAGAATCATCAGAAGTTTTCATTGTCATAACAACATGCTATGTATAAGATCTCAATCTTATTCTATATAAATGACTATAAAAGTATTTAATAGATTCAATAGATCTAATCATTTATTATTGCTAGATCTAAAAGTTAAAGTAAAGTTACCCATTTCGTCCTAGTGGACTATAAGGCAGATGATGTAAATGTCAAAGGTCATCTGATTCTGTGGCCAACGAAGGTGTGGTGGCCAACACAACGACCAAACGCCTTTACTTTTCCCCAACTAATAAGTAACTAGTCAGGTACCCATTAGTATTAGAGCTGGGGGGACTCAGAGGCGCCCAAAGATCCCAAAATAAAAAATCCCAGTCTTCATCAAGATTCGAACACAGGACTCCCGTTCAGATGCCAATAAGCGATTTACTGCTCAGCCACCACCCCTCCATTACTAGATCTATATTTACTATTATTAATTATATAAAATATAGATCTAAATATTATTTTGAAGTTGAAGAACTAGACTAGTAACATGTTTCTGTAACCTGGCATTATCTCTAGATGAGTAGATGATCTACTAGATGATAGTAGATCTACTCATAAATTAAATAAATGTATTATTCATCTGCAATAATCTAGAGTCTAGACTCTAGAATTTAGATCCATTGACATTGCTTGGTGATTGATCTCTCTATTTTACTAGATCTAGAATTTCTAGATTTAACTAGAGTCTAGATTACTCTAGTCTAGATATAGACATTGTCACATAGATCTTTATAGATCTTGATCTTAATTTAATCATACTTTGGCGGTAATCCAGATAAATCTAATTTCTAAGCCTTTAACAACTTTGAGTATAAATAGTTAAAAAGTTGGATATCGAAAACCCGGTACACTGTTCTTTTCTCACAGTAAACATTATTAGATCTCTAGTAGAGCAGAATCTAGATCTAGCTTTTTGGTGTATCCGGATTCCGGTGTACTAAATTTTAGAAAGTTGATTTTTTGTTATTGTATATGTAGGCGTGACCTCCGTGACCCCTATGTCGAACATGCCAATGTAGGCCTACTGTAGATTCAAGATCTAGGTTGCCCGGGCATGCTGCCCTGCCTCATAGTGGCGCCCGGGTGGAAACGATTAGGCTAAAGGGTAGCAAAACAAGACTCCCGTGGGGGTGCGAGAGCATCCTCATTGCACTGTGCGGAGTTGTAAAAAAGCTCCCACAACCTTGTCAAAATCCGAGTCTGACCCACCCGTCAGACAGAACAGTGTACACTGTTCTCATTCAGGCCGGTGAGATGGAACTCTTGTTCACTTTTGCTGGCCTAGAGTTCCAAGAGCCGAAGGCTCAACTCTACCTGACAGTTTAAGATCTAGGTTGTAAATCCGTTTCGCATTGGGCCCACAATTGTTAAGTCAGGCCCTGCTATTTACCTTAAAATAAACGAAAAAATATAGACAAAAATTGGCGATAAATAAAAACGGCAATATGCATTTGCCGTAATTGTGTAATCTGGTGAAAGAAGCTTCTCGCGCCTCAAACTACTGAAGAATTACTTGAGGTCAACAATTCTCAAAGATAGATTAAAGCATTTGGTGATTTTGTAGCAAGCAGAATTATTATGATATACTGTATAACTTTGCTACACGCAAGGCTCGTAAAGTAATTCTGTACGTAGTAAAGAATGAATAAAATGCATAGACGAATTTATTTTCTAATACAAACTCTTAAATTTCACTTAATATCCGCATCCTTACCCAAACTTGGCCGCGCGAAATCCGTTTCGCATAGGGCTCCACAATTGTTAAGCCCGGTCCTGCTATTTAGTGACCTGTAAAATATACATAGTAGATTACTTGTTCTCTTTCCATGACTTCTTGGTCACAATGGTTAAGTCCGGTGCTGCTATTTTAGTGTTTGTAAGATGTTTGCTTGTAAAATGTTTTACATGTTTCGGATGTTCCTTCAGGGTTGACAATAGTTTACTTCCTAGTCCAAACCTCCCGCAGGACAAAGGGGGGTGGGAGCGGGCACTGTTTAGTGATCTCCGATGACAGAACATCCAAAGAAATAGCAATTTGATAGTCATTTCTAGGTTTCCATATTTGTGAAAACCAAACTGTCTGCAGAATTGACTGAACAAACGCTCCAACAATGAATAACACAAGGCAACAAAAAAAATTTTTTTTCTTGTTCCCTACAAGAAATTGTTCTTTTCTTGTTTCTTAGGTCCAGAACACCTATTATAATTCATTTATTCAGGCAAAATTTTGGTTTTGTCACTGCTGTCTAACATTTTCTGTTTTGCAGTGTATATGCATTTACATGTATGAATTGATTTTGTACCTTTAAATATATGTCTGAATTATTTTAGATTTTTCAGATAAAATCATGTGAATATTGATTGTTGATTGAAATCAGTGACTTCATTGACTTTATGTAAAATATGGCATCTAGAGGTTGCACCTATCCAGCAGATGCCTTCTGTTATGTTTGCGGCGAATTCATAAAGAAACGTGCGAAGAAACATTCTTTGACAACATCAGCAACAATGAAGGAAGCATATAAATCCTACTTTTGCATGCCAGTTGGAGATCTAGATAAATCTTGGGCTCCACATGTTAGTTGTGACTGCTGCAAGAAGACTTTAGAAGGTTGGTTCAGGGGGGAGAAGAGAAGCGTGAAGTTTGCGATACCAAGAATTTGGCGAGAGCCTACAGATCATCTGAACAACTGCTATATTGGCATGGTAGATCCATCAAAGCGTCGATCTGGCAAAAATGCAGCTGCTGTGCTCTATCCTGATATCCCTTCTTCGATCGCCCCAGTTCCACATTCCCCTGATCTTCCCATTCCCAAACCACCGCAGAATACACTGCCCTCGGAAGACAGCAGTATCGCTGGTGATGCTGAGGATGTTGATGTTTTTCAAGCGGATGATGAAGGAATACCTCACTTTCCTAACCAAGATGACCTCAATGATTTAGTGAGAGATCTTGGTCTCAACAAAGCTAAAGCTGAGCTTCTGACATCCCGACTGAAACAATGGAACCTGTTAGATGAGAGCGTTCAAGTTACATGTCAGAGAAAACGTCATCAAAGATTTTCAGTCTTTTTCACCCTTCATGATAAACTTTGCTACTGCCATGATGTGAAAGGTCTGTTCGATGCAATAGGGATACCCTGCAACCCACAGGATTGGCGTCTCTTCATCGATAGTTCTTCCCGCAGCCTGAAAGCTGTTCTTCTTCTTCTCCACAATGGCAATCAGCTACCTTCTATCCCAGTGGATCACTCAGCACAACTTAAGGAGGAGTACAATAGCGTCAGACAGCTTCTGCAGGCTCTAAACTATGAACAGTATGGTTGGGAGGTAATTGGTGATTTTAAGATGGTGGCATTCTTAATGGGTCTTCAGGGTGGTTTCACCAAGTTTCCATGCTATCTTTGTCATTGGGATAGCAGAGACACCAAGCAACACTACCATCGTCGGGATTGGCCAGAACGGACCAACTTTACCATTGGGAGTAGCAATGTCAAGTGGGAGCCTCTAGTGGATCCTAAGAAAGTTTTAATGCCTCCTTTGCACATCAAGCTGGGGCTCATGAAGCAGTTTGTTACAGCTCTGGGTAAAGAGTCGTCAGCTGTGAAATACCTAGAAGAATTCTTCCCCAAGTTGTCAGAGGCCAAAGTGAAAGCTGGGATCTTTGTGGGACCACAAATAAAGAAAATAATGGAGTCTCAGCAATTTCTTAACAGTCTCACAGACATCCAGAAGGCAGCTTGGGGCAGCTTCATCGCAGTTGTTCAGGGATAATCAATGAGAACGAGGAAGAAGAAGAAGATAAGGCCGAGAATTATGTGGAGCTGGTGGAGACACTTGTGAGAAACTATCATTCTATGGGATGCAGAATGTCGCTAAAGGTTCACATCCTAGATGCTCATGTGCGTAATTTCTAGGAGAATATGGGAGCATACTCAGAGGAACAAGGAGAAAGGTTCCATCAAGACCTGAAGGAATTTGAACGTCGACACCAAGGACAGTATACCGAGAATATGATGGGGGACTATATATGGGGCCTAGTCCGTGATAGTGATTTAGTCTATAATCGTCAGTGTAAAAGAACATGCAATTTTTGACTTTTATTCATATGTATGGTCCATGTTTGTGAAGACTTTGTCAAACATCATAAGTGTATTATAAGTCTTACATGTATTTTAAACGTTGTATAATGCTATCCAATACGTGATCTGAACTATCAATGTCCTGACCACAAACCCAAACTTTTGGGAAAACAAATACTATTTTTGATCATTTGGATGTATAAGCTAACAGGAAATCATAGTTATTTCAGAGACACAAAATTGTGTTATCCCCATTTATCCTTCAAACTACGAGGCAAAAGCTATGATGGTGCTTCCAATATGACTAGAATGGCCTTTGGACATTTTTTTCAGCAAAAGAAGTCGCTCGCGCATTTAGAAAAAGATGCACTGGTTTCTTACTTTGCTTTGTTGAATGCCAGAAAAATGTTAGTAAATAAATATTCGATCTATTTACTGTGAAGTACCTAATAGAAGATACTAGTTTGTAGCAATGTTTAAAAGTTTGACACCTAGAAGTATTTTATGAATGTAAATGTGTAGAATGGGAACTAGAACTCATAAAACATTTCAAATACATTTGTAGTACCGTTAACTTGTTAATTCTTTTTCAAAATTGTAGCTTGCAAAATTTGACTTTGAATTGGTGTTTGGAGTTCTGAATCAAACGTAATAAGATATCTACTCTACTTGCATTGGAAGGTCTTTTGCTAAATGTAGGCTACCGATACATTCAGACAGTGCTTTTTTTTTTTTTTGTAAAAGAATAGGTGCCGGTACTCAGTGATGGATTGCCTAACATTTAATAAATTAATAATAAACGTTAAAATACAAGAAAAGTAATTATTTGCAGACGATTGCATAATATATAGAACAATAAAAACAACACAAGACACAGATATTTTACAAAGAGAATTAGATGAATTACAGAAATGGGAATCAAATTGGAGCATGTCTTTCCACCCAGAAAAATGTCAGTTGTTAAGAGTAACAAAAAAACTAAAACAAATTAATTCCACTTATCTTATTCATGGCAAACCAGTAACACAGACTAAAAACGCAAAATACCTAGGTGTTATAATAAATGAAAAACTGTCATGGAATCCACATATTGATGAAACTATAAAAAAAATCAAACAAAGCATTTGAAATTTCTATAAATCAAATAAGAACATAAAACTAAAATGTTATTTAACCTTGGTTAGGCCAATAATAGAATATGCATCCTCCGTTTGGGACCCCTCAACTCAATAAAACATTTAGAAACTGGAACAGACACAAAATAGAGCAGTGAGATTCATAACAAATGAATATTCACATTTGACTAGAGTAACACCTATAGTAAAATCACTAAATTTAGAAAGCCTTCAGGACAGAAGACTCAAAAGTAAAGTAGCAATTATACATAAAACACTGAACCATAATCTTCGAATACAAAAACAAAATTTAATAAAATACTCTGAAAGACACAAAGATAAAGGCGCATTCCTCGTCCCATATGCTAGGACAAATTTGTACAAATACTCCTTCTTCCCTAGTGCTATTAGAGCATGGAATGGATTGCCTGAGCTAGCCAGGAAAACCAGTGACTTGGCAGAATTTAAGTCATTTATTAATATGCATGACTAAATGCATGACGCGTAGGACGTAATCATCTTCTTTTTTGAAGTAACGTCTGTATTATATAAGATAAGATAAGAAGATAATAGTTTTTTCACCACACTGAAAAAGGTGCTAGTACGTCGTACCGGTGCGTACCATCACAATAAAAGCACTGCATTCAGATCACTCGTCTTATTTGAACCCGCGCCTACGGGTACCTTGCTATGCCAGACTATTGGCCTACACATTTGTTTTTAATGATCTTTTGTAATTGTCAGCTCAAAATCTGAATAAAGAATACAACAAGAATACTCATTACTCAAAGCAAAAGTAAAATAAAAATTAATGCAGATCTGGCGGTATTGATAATTTTTTTTTAAACTGACATCTTAATTGGTTTTATATTTTCTTACTTAGAATTATACAGGCTGTCATTATTTGGAATATTTAATTTATTATTTTAAGTAATAATTATTTTAGAGCCTTAGTTACCATAAATAAACAATGGTTCCTAAGGTAATTTTGAGAGGGAGTGAGTACTCCAAACGCTCAAAGTAAACAACTTTTAACATATATGAGTTTAATAGAAGGTAAAAACTAGAGATAAATGTGCCTAGTTATTAAATATGCTAGTATCTAAAATTGTCGGGTTTTACAATTTTTCATAAAAGTTTGAAGGGTTTGCTACCTTAAAGGAATGGATTATTCATGTTAACAATGTTTAGTTGTTTGCAACTTCAAATCATTAGGAAAAACTATGATTATTAAGAGTTTATTTATTTTTTGACAAATATGCATCGACTGAGGATCACCACAATGAAATCGTTTCTATTCATTAATATGATAGTTTTGCAGACTTTCATCAATTAATCTTTAAACATGGTTTTTAAAATTAACTGTCCTAATTTTTTGCCTTCTTTGAGATTCTTCTTGAGGCAATCTTTGCATAAATTCATGCAATTTAGTGAGGTTTATGGTTCAGCAAGGCACTTCTTAATTTTCCATGTAGATGTAAAGGTCCAAGTTTGTTGAAACGAAATTAATCTAACTTTTGCTTTTTTGTTATCTTGCTCATCTATTAGTTTCATGAACTCACGTTAGATTTTTTTTTTTTGCACTAAGACCTTAAAATCCTTTTTTTTTAAAATAACATTTTCACATTTTTACAAAACAAAAAGAAAAACAGCATTAAAACGTTGGTAATGAAAATCATGAATCCTTTTTATCATCTGGACTAAATAAATGAAATGTAGTCTTCTTGACATTTTTGAGATCAGAACCAGTTACTACTAATATTTTTTCCGCTGAAAAAGACAAATATAAAAAATAATTAGAATTAAAACTTTTTTTTTGATGAACATATAAATATAAAATTTAGAATAAATAGAATAATATAAAAAGTGTAGATAATGAGATTAATACAACCACACATGGTACAAGTTTTAAAATTGAAAGTGCTGTCATCCTTTGAATGTGTGCTACCAGCAGGGGCACAACTAAAAATTTTCCATCATTTGGGGGCACGGGGGCTGGACCTCTTTGGGGGCCCATGCATTTTGCATTATTTTTAATGTAAAAAAACCCCACTCATTTGGGCCCCTCCTCAAGTGGGGTCCCAGAGGGATTTAAAAATTCTCCCCCCCACCCTAACTACACTGCTGGCTACCAGAAACTAATCAAACAATTAATAAAAAGTTTTTTGTTGCAAGAAATAAGAAACAAGATTGGCTTTAAGGAGTTAGAAATCCTACACATAACTGTGTCATTTTGCTACTGCACAACAGATATGAAGGGATTTTGATTCACAATTAAGCCTTTCATTACTTTGTGACTGTCTCATTTTACTAAGAAAAAGAAGGAAAAAAAACTTCTGTGGATGCTTTAATGTGTAGCAAGTGTGATGGGATCAACTTTTTTTTTTTTTTTAACTAAACAAATTATTCCAATTCTCCATACAAAAATAATTTTGTTTCTTGACTAATGCAACAGAGCTTTAAAGTCTTAAGGACAAAGCATGTAATGCTGGTTTGACTCAAGTCTTATGGACAAGGCATGTAATGCTGGTTTGACTCAAGTCTTAAGGACAAAGCATGTAATGCTGGTTTGACTCAAGTCTTAAGGACAAAGCATGTAATGCTGGTTTGACTCAAGTCTTATGGACAAGGCATGTAATGCTGGTTTGACTCAAGTCTTAAGGACAAGGCATGTAATGCTGGTTTGACTCAAGTCTTAAGGACAAGGCATGTTATGTTGAAATCGTTTGATTAATTTCCAGGTGGGATTTTTTTTTTAAAGTCAGCTAAACTCTATGGCTGGGTTTCCTTAACTATGCTTCTTGGAAAACAAGTGAAAGGTGTTTTAAAAAATTGGGGTATCCAATTTACTATCAAAACAAAGGACAATCACTCTTGCAACAAGAAAATAAGTTTAACATTTATAACAATTATGAAACAAACAACTACCGGGTATTCAGATACTCGCTGAGAGTATACTGCACCATTGTATAATATATTATCAAAATTTACCATCAGTAAGACTATTAAAATCTGGATGCCGTTCCTCTGCTTTCCTGGAGACATAAGACCAGAGTGTAAATGCTATAAGATTCCAACTAAAAAATAATAAGACATAAGGTCTATATTTTTGCCATGGTGTTCGGGAGCTCAGATCTTGATATCGATATTTTTTCATACTGGAATTTTATTTCTCCTGTAGAAAAAAAACAAACAACAAAAACCAAAAAGTTAAATATAAAAATAATTTTAAAAAAATATATTACTGAAATAGCATGAATTATTTTGAATCAATCATAGAATTAATTTTAAAAGATCTAGACCAACAATAATAAATTTGTGCTATTGGAAATATTTTTATTAATTGTTTTTATATAGCACAACTTTCATGCATATAGCAAGCTTAGGGTGCTATGATTCTATCACTTTTGTGGAGCAGTGGGGTAAGGTTAGTAAAGTTTCCCCTTCAGACCTTGCGATCTCTGGGGCAGATTTTGTAAAGGTCTTCTATTTCTGTGGCCCACAATTAACAAGGATGTCATGTGGCCAGCCTTTATTTATCTAATGTGAGATACCCATTAAAGCTTGGTGGACTCATAGCCCCCCTAAATATCCTGAAATTAATAATCAGTCTGCACCAGGATTCAAACCTGGGACCCCTCGGTTCAAAAGCCAAGAGGTTTGCCACTCAGCTACCATGCTTCCGGACTAGTGTGTGTGGGGGTGTTATCTGGGAAGGTTTCTGTGCTGCCTTTACATAAAAAAAAAAAGAAAAAGTAGCTTGAGTCTAAATTAGAACTCCAGATACCATAATTATAAAAATAAAAACTTTTATTACTCTTTTTGTTTGTTTAAAATAAAATAATTAAAGAATATGCTAATAAGCATAATGTCACAAGAGCACTTTCAAAGCTTCAAATTGAAGGGTGTTGTTAAAGGCGTTCCACATGAAATTAATTTGGACACAATCATAAACGATTTATCAGCCATTAGTTTGGTTGACGAAAGATCTTGATACCGGTACCTTAATGTACCGGTATAAAATAGAAAGAACTTTTGAATGCTCCATTTTCAAGTGTTGTGCAATACTATTTTAGTAATATCAAATAGTTAGTATTCATGCTATAATTTTTCATTGCATTAGCAAACTTTATATATTATGAGGGAAGGTATCAAAAGACATACACATCATTTGGCATGCTGAAACTTGTGGGCCGGGATGTATAGTAATGTCAGGGCAAGTTTCGACATCCAGTCTGCCCCTGGATGGAGAGCTAGACCTTCTCATAATTACTTTTATTATGATTCTATCACATCATCATCACTCCTTTGGGTTCCTCATGAAACATAGGGACTTGACAAAAACACGCCACTCTCCACGGCCTCTTGCTAGTTTTTCCTCTCGGCTTCCTCTAGTGTAGAGTGGTCGGCCTCACAGGATTTGTTCGACTTTTCCTGCACAGCTTCATAAGTCTACTTTGTGAAGCTCTACTCTCTCCTCTGACTATGTTTAGTGTTTGTGTTTTTGCTCTGGTTTCTATAACACTCTTTTTTTCCATGGACAGGTTGTTAGCCTATGGCACAACCCCTATGTCCCGGGGAGGGGGATGCACCTTTTGTCTGGCCTCTTTCCTAACAGACCTGTCCGGCTTGGTAGTACCTCCCAGGAGTGATGAGCTCCCGCTGGTATAGCTCTGAGGGTCATTGAGGCACTCAAGCTGTCACACCACTGCAAGGTAAGTGCATCAGGTGACAGATGATTCTATCTAATTCTCAATTAAAAATTGTACAATGTTCTGTCAAAAATTTTTTTTATCTCTAGACTCTAGAAAGTAGAATTAATCACGATATATATTTGTTTACAAGTTTTAAAAATATTGAAAATCATATTTTTAAAGATCAGTAGGGGCATGGGATAGATTCCAATCTGTTGCCTCTAATCTAGTGTCTAGAATTCTATATTACAAGACTTTAGCCCTAGTTCAGAATATTTATAATTAATTAATTAATAATATTCACTGGATCACTCTTCTTTAATTCTCCCACTTGGAATAGCCCTCAATAATAGCTAGATATGTAAGTACTTTATGTGCTCCATCATGATCATCCACTAACATTGACAACAATAGTCAATAGATCATTCTGAAGTCTGTCACTGATTTTTCTGGTCATGCGGTACACGCGATGGACTGTCATTGTGTCGCCTCCGTGGTCCTGATTCATACCTGCCTGTCATGATCTAGATCATAACTTATAGACATAAAAGATAATTATAATACCTAAAAATACTGTTATAACCCTAGTGGCGGACTGAAAGGGTTAATGTGTGTGCGGCCTACTGACACACATGATTCAGGCCAATCACACAAGTCAAGGGCTGTTGAACAAGGGACATTACTGCTAATTCACGCAATATGACCAATATTAAAGTCATGTGACCAAAAAGCCTTTACAGACGAGAGACAGTGTGTTAGAAAGGACAGTCGAATCCAGGACAGCAAGCAGTAAGGACAGTGTGCTACAAAGTGAGTCCTTGAAAATTTAGCTGTACGAGCTAGAGAGACTTGCAGTGATTAGTTAGGCAGTTCTGTTATGTAGCAAAGCATTTGAAGTTACTGTAGCCAATTGTGTTTATTGGATGTTATTGATGTAATTGTAAATAAACTGCCACCTTGTTACTTGAGACTCTTTTTGTCAATTTGATGTTTTAGATGTGTTGTGTTGTTGGGCAGTGTTTGCAGAAGGCCTGATTAGGAGTGATCGTACTAATACCATTGGCCTAGACTAGACCTAGATTATGATAATGTAATATTATCATATTATGTAGATAATGATAAGTAAGTAAATCTAGATTATTCTAGATTAATAATTAAGTAGATCTATTCTATATATATTTAGATGACAAAAGTAAAAAAGCATTATAACAATAACATAATTATGATAGATTAGTATTAAGTATTATATAATAAATTATAGTATAGTCTAAAGGGAAGAGACTAGAGTCTAGAAGTCTAGATCTAGAGTATGTAGACAGTAGTACTAATTAGTATACTAATTTTAATACAGAAAGACTTATGGATAAGAAGTAGGCTTTATACTTTTACTATTTATAGATCTAAAATCAAAACGATTTAGAATCTAGATCTAATCTTATATAGAGTCTAACTAAGATTTCAATTTTTATAATTTTATTTTTAGATCTTTTTACTTTTGGACCTAGAGTGACCTAGTCCTAGGCTCTAGACTAGACAAGACTTCTGCTAGACCTAGCCTAGCTGCTGGGCCAGCTTATTACTAGATCTAGCTACCTCCTAGAATCTAGTAAGACTAGTTCATAGATTGTCATAGTCATAGTAGTTCTACTTCTAGACCTACTAGTGACTATTACTATAGTCAATATAGTAACTATAGTTAATTAAGTTAGTACTACAGAGTATAGAATAGTATAAGTATAGTTAGAGTATTACTACTATTATTATATTGGTATTATATTATTACTATCTAAATACTTAAATAGATCTAGTATTTATTATAATTTATACTTATAATTATAACTACTACTAGTATATAACTTAATTAATACTTTAATAGTATAGAGTAATATAAACAAGTATAATTACTATAATAAAATAGTGTATTATACTTATCTTATAGTGTATAGTAATAGTATAGACTGAAATATAATTATTATTATAGATCTAATATTATTATATTCTAATAGTTAATAGAGAATAGAATAGATCTAGATCTATGTAGAGTTAATAGAGAGTAGTATTATTATAGTTAATTATAGACTAGACTATGTCTATGTCACTTCACTATCAATACGACCCAATTATAGACTAGACTATGTCACTTCATTATCACTACGTATTATTATTATCATAATGGTACCTAGAGTAGAGAAACTGGGTAACGTTTAGATCTAGAATAGACACTAGATTTAGATCTAGTCAATTCTAGTCTATGTCTAGAATCTAGAATACAGTTAGATTTAATCCAGACTAGAATAAAAATATCTAGATCTAGACTGCTTGGGAATTAAGAAAACTTTTTGTTTGAATAACCTCCCCCAACCTCTACTGCGCAAGTTGTGTATCATCAAAACATTAAGTTAAGTAGTGTTGTCAATGCTGAATTTTTTTTTCAAGGGGGGGGGGGGGGGGGGGGGGAGAGTAATATAAATATATCAAAATGCTGGGGACACGACAATTCGTTCACTGACATTTCGTTCACCGACAAATATTTCTCTACTTTTCGTTCACCCGACATTTTGTTCACACGACTAATTGTTCATCCGACATATCGCTCACAGACAATATTGTTCACCGACGACTTGTTCACCGACAGTTGGTTCACGACAAATCGTTCATTTACAAACGCCTTCAAGCCCAGTGCCATTTTTGCATATACGGCGTACCGGCACCTTTTTCAATGTGGGGAAAAATTATTGCGTTCCCTGTATTTTAACGTTTATTATTAGTTTATTAGTAGTTAATAGCTACAAAAAAAAAAAAGCACTGTATATATATATATATATATATATATATATATCATGGGCGTAGCGGGGGGGGGGGGGGTTCAAACCCCACCCTAAATGAATGCGGGGGGGGGGGGGATCGAAATTTAGTGAATGATTTTTGCTTTGATTGTTTATTTTAGGTGGAATTTTAATAATAAACCATCACTTGTTCCAGCACAACCAATGCAGTTTTGAGTTTAAAACCCCCTACCAGAGGGGTTCGAGTTTAAAACCCCCTACCAGGGGGCTTTGAGTTTAAAACCCTCTACCAGGGGTATTTACGGTTAAATCCCCCTCTTCTATAAAACAAAACCAAAAAAATGCAAACGACAATCCCAAAATTCCAAGAGCACAGTTAAGGAAGATTTTGATTTTAAAACCCCTTCCAAAATTCACGATAAACTCCCTCTTCAATATCGAAAAAAGCAAATTACACACTCAAATATCTATGAGCGTAGCCAAAGGGGTTTTGAGTTTATCCCCCCCCCCCCCCGCCTCTCTCTTCAGTAGGGTTTGAAGCTAAAAAATACCTCTTCAATATAAAAAAAAGCTAATTACGCACTCAAAATGTTATGAGCGTAGCTAAATGGGTTTTGACTCAGTTTTTAGTTTAAGTTTAAACCCCCTTTCAGCGGGGTTTGAAGGTAAAAAAATACTTCTTTAATAATAAAAACAAAGCAAATTATACACTTAAAATGTTATGAGTCAAAGGGGTTTTCAGTTTAAACCCCCTCCAGCGGGGTTTGAAGCTAAAAAATACCTCTTCAATGTTCAGTGTAAGAAAAAAAGCAAATTAAGCACTCAAAATGCTATGAGCGTTGCTAAAAGGGGTTTTGAGTTTAAACCCCCCTTCAGAGGGGTTTGATGCTTAAAAAAACCTCTTCAATATAAAAAAGCAATGTACACACCAAAATTATTTCAGCGTAGCCAATCCTATTGGGGTTTTTGAGTTTAAGCCCTGGTTCCAAAGGACTGTCAATGCCGGGGGTGAAAGTGGGGATAAGCACCCACTTTCCAAGAAATGCTCCCATGGCTTGCGTCTCTAAATGCCTCTGACAGTCAAATCCAGCTCCTGGCTTTCACTTGTGATTTTCCCAAAAATCCGGCGGAACCTGTTCTTACAAACTGACAGGAGAAGGGATGAAAGGCGGAACACTGGCACCTCAAAACCAGTTTAGCTTCGTGTTGATGGGGCACGTCAGCCTAAATAACGCAACCCATCTAGAAGATAAGAAAACTCTGACTCCAAACCTCCACTCTGTGGCGATACTCCCCCGTTTGGGTATCGGGGCATGGAAATGACCAAGAGAAATAAATAACCCCACTGCCTTTGCACATGCATTTCACTAAGTGAATAATAGTGGACCTTCCCCCCCCCCCCTCTAGGTGCTTTTTGACGGAGGTCTGGATTGCACTACACCAAACGGAGATCCTTGTCTCACTACATTCTAATACTAGATATAAATCCATCATGAAGTGTGTTTTTTTTTTCTGGATCTGGTGAATGTGATATAGTGAAGGAGCCTGGATCCAGGATGTGACGATTCCACAGGGCATACCCAGGGCACAGTCCACTTTAAGCTTTCTACTGCAGAAAAGTTTCATTTGGAGAGCTCTATGGATGGCGGAGAATGAACCATTGGCCAACCCCACCTTGTCCCATGGATATTCCGGTTACAGTCTTCAGACCTAGATGTTTCCTTTTATGTCAGTATTGGAGAAAATTGCCAAGACCGAAAACTACCTTAAAATGCGGGGACTATATATTTATATATTTAAAAAAAAGCCTCAGGAAACACCCAGCCTATACTAAATGCCAAGGAATTTAACGAAAAATCCATACGAGCTCAGACGTCGCCTCCTAAAAGAACTGCGCATGGCAGTTTCTTCCAGGACTGCCTGTGATAAGTCAGCTACTGGAAATAAAAAACAGACTAGCAGCAAACACCTAAACCTTTTGCAACTCAACATCTTAGACCTACAAAACAAGACAACAGAACTCCAACACATACTCAAGAAGCATGATATACACATAGCGCTATTGCAAGAAACACTACTGCCCAAGAAAAGAAAAAAAAGAGAAAAAAAAAAGAAAAAAAAGAAGAAAAAAAAAGAGAAAAAAAAAAGAAACATCACAGGCTACACACAGTACAGATGCCTTTGCACCAAATGCCAGGGAATTATGAACCTCATAAGAAACAACACACAAGCCACAGTAAAACAAATACAGAACAATACAGACATCGACACGCAGGAAATACTTCTTTGGAGAGGAGGAACTAAGTACACCATCAAAAACTACTATTGCCCACCATCATCAACAGCAGAAATAGACATACAACTACCACACTACACAAAGACAATAATAGCTGGCGACTTCAATGCACACACACCTTCCCTAGGCTACCCTCACTACAACAAACGTGGCAAAAGAAATAGAGGATGTAACAAATTCCTCTAACCTACAACTTCTGCAAAACAAAACTTCACTTCCAACTTTCCTCCACAGAACACACAACACAACTTGCAGACCTAACCTAACTTTTATCTCTACAGACATTACCGACACTTCTAAAATAACAGTACTTGAAGACATAGGTAGTGACCACAGGCCTATACTCCTCAATATTGGAACGCCAGGTAGATACCAATCCAGCAAAACAACTAGCTGGAACTATAAAAAAAAGCTAACTGGGCAGCTTTTTCACAAGAAACAGACACGAGACTATCAAGCATAATGGAGACAGAGGTCAACTCAACCTACACAACTATAGTCTCCAACATCTTACAAGCAGCAAAAAAACAACAACACATCCCTTGAGGCCAAGTTAAGAAATACAACCCTTTTTGGACACCCGAATTAGATAAATTAGTAAAGGAAAAAAAACTTGGCCAGAAAGACTATAGAAAAAAGCCTACTAGAGAGAACAAGACAACGTACAACAAATTGACAGGGCTTATAAGATACAAAATTAAAACAGAAAAAAAGAAAAAGTGGACCACAACATGCGAACAACTAGATCTAAACAAGGATGGTCGAAAGGCATGGATCCTTCTGCACCGGCTAGCAGGAAAGAAACAAATAACAAACCCCTACCTATAAAAGGCACTGACGACATAGTAACAGAAAACCTTAAAAAGGCTGAAACCTTCAATAAATATTTTGCCAGCATTAACAAGTCAAAGCCAAGAAAACAACTGGACCAGGCCTTTAGTAATATATTAAAGAAAGAATAAAAAGCTCCTACAGTCAACTGTCAGATCTTTGACACTCCCTTCACTCTACATGAGCTCAATACTGCCCTAATAAAGCCTCAAGTCAAGAAAATGCCCTGGACCCGATAAAATAACAAATGAAATGATTCGGGGACTAGGACCACAGGCCCAAAACTGCATACTTAACTTTATCAACCATTCATGGAAAACTGGAGACATACCACAGGAATGGAGAACCGCAAACATAATACCCATTTTAAAGAAAAATAAACCACCTCGAGACCCAAAAAGTTATAGACCAATATCTCTAACATCCAACATTGGCAAAATGGCAGAAAAAATGATCAATAACCGACTTTATTGGTGGCTAGAAAGTACTTGCTCACTCCACAATGAACAAGCTGGCTTCAGGAAAGCAAGTAGAACAGAAGACCACCTCTTTCGTTTTATCCAGGACACAGTAAAAGGGTTTCATGAAAACAAGCACACCACAGCAGTATTTATAGATTTGCAGCAAGCCTATGATAGAGTGTGGAGAAAAGGTCTATTTTTGAAGATGAAAAAAATGGGCATCCATGGAAAAATGTACAGCTGGATAAGGGCATTGTTAAAAAACAGAACCATCCAAACCCGATTCGAAGGTGCCATCTCTAGTAAAAAAACGTTTGGAAGAAGGACTACCACAAGGTTCAGCCCTTAGCTGCACTCTCTTTCTAATCTTCATGAATGACATCCCAGACCTCATTTCGATCAATAAGGCACTTTATGCAGACGACCTTTTAATTTGGACTACGAGAAATATCCAGTGCTGACTAGATCCAAACTAAATAGAGCCCTCACAACTATCTCCACATATTCAAAATTATGGAAAATGGAAATAAACAAAGAAAAGTCAGTTTATTCAATCTTTAGCCACAGCAACAAAACAGCAAAAAGAAACTACATCCTAAAAATAGACTCATAGCCAATAAATAAAGAAGAAAATCCAACATATCTTGGTGTAAAACTAGACAAAAGACTTTCTCTAAAACACTTTATGGCAGATTTAAAAGAAAAAGCATCACAAAGATTAAACATAATAAAACACCTAGCAGGAACATCCTGGGGAGCTGAAAAGAAAACCTTAAGACAGTTATACACTGGATACGTCAGATCTGTAAAGGATAACTGTCTCTCCATACAAGTAGCTGCCAACAAAACCTATCAATTATCATTAGATACAATCCAAAACCAAGCCTTGCGGCTAATTAGTGGAGGTATGAGAACTACTCCCACAGCAGCCTGTGAAATAGACTCCAATATTGAACCTCTTAAGTTAAGGCGCAACAGAGCAGCATTAGAAGCTATTGAGAGATACAGAATGTTGGAGGACGATCATCCAAATAAATTACTAACGCAGAGAAAGAGGAAAAACAACCAAAAAAAGCAAAGGACTCTGATCCAACTTACTGACGAACCAGCCCTAAAACACCACCTACCCAATAACAGAGAAAAAATTATCAGATTTTCAAACATTACACCTGGACTAAACTACAAACAACCAACCATCAAAACACATTTACTAAATAACAGCTTAACAAAAGAATCAAATCCACTAAAGCTCAAAGTAGGCACGCTTGAAACAATTGAAAGCTATCAAAAAACAGCCATCCATATTTATACAGACGGATCGGCTTTCAAAGCCACCATCAATGCTGGTCTTGGTGCCTTCCTGGTCTTCCCTAAAAATAAACACTTTGAGATAAGCGCACTCTGTGGCGATTACTGCTCAAACTTCCAAGCCGAAATTGATGCAATTAACATAGCACTACAGACAGTGGAAAACAAATTATATGAAAGAGTGCAACCATCATCAGATATTGTCTTTACAGACTCCCAATCTACTCTGCAAGCACTTAAAAGCAGCCCCTCAAACAGCACAAGAGAGTTGACAACACTCATTGTGATAATCCATCAGATGATATCAAAATTAAATATCAATATCACACTACAGTGGATCCCTGGACACATTGGCATCATGGGAAATGAAAAGGCAGATAAGCTATCAAAGGCAGGTTCATCTATGGAACAACCAGATAGACCTGTTAACTACCTCTTCCTAAGGTCAGTGGCTCAACCAATGGGCATCAGGAAACACAGGCAGAGCCATGTACAAAGAAATGACTACGCCTAACAAACTGGACAGTATTAACTTCCTCCCCCGCAAAGAACAATCTACAATCTTCCAACTAACTCCCCCTTTGCAGACACTGCGCCCACCCCTTTGAAACCGTAAACCATATCCTCTTTGAATGCCCCTCCCTAATCCACCTTAGGCAAACCCTACTTCCACTACAGCCCAACATAACCAACACCCTGCACGGCAGTGCTGAACAACTGAAGAAAACAGCACACTTTTTTTCCTTGGCACAGTCTGCAAAAGAGCTCACAGCTCAGCAGCAATAAAGCTGGCTAGAAGAAGAAGAAGAAGAGTTTAAACCCCTCTCTTACAGATGGCATTTTTTAAACTTTAAAACCCCTCCAGATGGTTTTGAGTTTAAAATTCCCCTACAGAGTGTTTTGAGGTGGAAAACCTCTATCTTCAATATTATTCTAAAGCAAACTACAGTTATTAAGTTCTATTACCGTAGCTAAATGGGGTTTTGAATAAAAAAAACAACAACAACTCCAGAGATTTTTTTAGTTTAAAACCCAAACAGATGATTTTGACTATAAACCTTCTCTTTTCGATATAAAATCTAAATCAAACTACAGTCACTTTATTCCAAGAGCGTATTCAAGATAGGTTACACATTTCTACCAGTGGCGGGGCTCCATTCAAAAGTGAAGTGAATAGTCATCTGCCGAAATTGAAAAACACTAAATGTGTCTCAACAAACATGGCTAAGACAGATTTTAGGAGTCAGTTATAGAGATCGGGTCTAAATCACGGAAATCCTATGCCGAAGTGGGAGTCAACCCCTTAGTAAGATTGTAATAGAGCATCGCATGAGGTTTGCAGGACATGTTCTCCGACAAAATGAATCACGCATAAAAGGAGTTGCGATGACATCCTAGTACAACTTGGCGCCACACATTTATGGAGGTCCTCAGAGCAGGTGGGAAGAGGCTTCAGACATTACCAGTGACAGATTTTTATGGAAACAACTTGACGGCTAATTCGCCGAACGGCGCGGGAGGGTTAAAGTCAGTAAGAATAGCACATTAGGTTTTTGAAAATAAATTTGTTAATAGCAGGAAAATGCACTGTAAATAACTCAGAATATGCAATTTGTTGGCTTTCAATACCAGAAATACCCCCCCCCCCCCCCCGAAAAGAAAAAATCCTGGCTACGCCTATTAATATCATAGACTATAGGCTAGCAGTACCTGATTGACCTAACCTATATAAGACCTAGACCCAAGAGTGTTCATTCGTGACGTCGGTTCATTCCACAGACATATATAGAACGTTCTATAATAGATCTATATTTTATATAGGTCTGTGATTCATTCATTGTGTACAAAAAAAGTCTGCGAAAATATGTCGACGACTATTGATGTTTCCGTGGTTCCAACAAGACAGAATTCGCATTCGGAAAAATGTCATTTCATTCCATGTGATGTAAACTTTGACGGAGAAGCAAATGTTTCAGGCTTTTTCAATACCACAATATCTAGATCTACTGAGGCAGAGCAACAAACCGGTATTATTATTATTATTATTAATTATTTATTGTTAATTATTAATAATTATTATTCAATTATTGAATTATTGTATTTTATTACTTATTACATTCTAATATTATTATTATTATTTATATTATACTATAGACCAGGCATGTCAAACTCATTAAGGTGTATGGGCCACATAAACAACTTACTATAACGGTAACCTGAGGGGCCGTAGCCAAAAATCAGTTGCAAAACAACCTACTAGTTAGTAGTTTTATGTAAATTAGAAACAACTAAGAATACAATAATTAATGGCATACCTGTCCCTTAGGTAAATTTGTAATACATTTGGTAGCTAAAAATTGCTATGATTACACATTATTTTGTTTGTCCTAATGCTTGACATCTTTTCTGGGATAAGTTTATTAATATGTCAGGTTGAAGTTTGTTTGCCATTGACACTAAGTCATACTTTCATCACTGATGACAAATTTTGATCAGATGACTTAATCTTTTTAGTTCCTGACATGTTGAGAAGTGAACAAGATTTTCTCTTCATATTTGGTTTATCCACTGTCGTAATTTTGCTTGAAAGCACTTCACATGAACACACGCAGATGCGACAATTTAATCTGACCAGTGAGATCAACTGCAAATGGCAAATCCCGAACCCATTCGTCAGTTTGAAAATGTTCAACAGGTTCACCTTTTATGTTCAGAAACAATACAATTTCCTCACACAGTGCAAAAAATCTCTTCAATACTTTATGACGTGAGAGCCAGCGGACTTCTCTGTAGTAAGGAGCACAATCAAATTCGTGTCCAATGTCATCCAGAAACATTGAAAATTGGCGAGGATTTAAAGAGAGCGACTGAAAGGAGTCTTATGACATGTTGCAACTGCAATTGCTGTGCGCAGAATGTTTCTAGGTGAATGATGCACTGAAAATGAGGAAATTTAAAATTAGCGTAAGTCTCTTTTATATTTGCAAGTAATTTTGCATCAAAACCATTTCATTTCATGGTTGTTGCGCCATCCGTTGTTAGACTAGCTAGCTTTACCAAAGGTAAACAATATCACCTGTTATTTCTCAAAAACATCCTCGCTTGTTGAGGTGTTATGCATAGAACAGAACTCAAGTAGCTCCTATTGTATCTCAAAATTCCTACCATTGGCTCTTATGAATATTGCCAACTATGCTACACCTGTTACATAAAATTGACATCGAGAGCCAATGAAAATAATTCAAAATCAACTATTTTGTTCTTTAATTGTTCACGCAAGCTGACTGACATGTCATTTATTCTATCAGCCACAGTGTTCCTAGTTAATGCTATTTCTTTGAATGTTTTCACCTTTTCTGGACAAATTACTTCG
This sequence comes from Biomphalaria pfeifferi, assembly GCA_030265305.1. Lineage (NCBI taxonomy): Eukaryota > Metazoa > Mollusca > Gastropoda > Planorbidae > Biomphalaria > Biomphalaria pfeifferi. The sequence continues at coordinate 52,489 of JASAOG010000058.1, read as the reverse complement.
GGGGCTTTAACGACACACTCCTTCATAAAATCACATTCACTAAATGATTTGCTATGGCTTGCAATTAAGTTTGACAAAATGTAGCAGGCTTTCACTGCAGACTCGCTCTCGTTGTTCAGTTTAACAAATACTATTTTTCAATTCAAGTAACTTGTGATCTCTTATTTTCTAATTAGTTAATATAATTATTTAAATTATTAAAATTAATTATTTATAATATTAATTTGATTATTTTAATTTTTATATAACTAATTAAATTTAACAAATTTAATTTAATTAGTCTAGAATCTAGATCTACAGATTCATAAGATAAGATCTAGATAAGTAAATCAAGTACAAAGTAGTCTAAGTTATCATTTATTATTATTTATTCTATCTAGGGCAATACGAAAAACATGCATATATGTAACCCTGCCTGACCAAGTAAAACAAAGGACGTTTGGGCCACGAGGCCTTCATCAGCTACAAAACAAACAAAAAATAAAAAACAATTAACACAAAATAGTCTTAAGTTAACTTATCTGTCTGATGTTGTTCTCTATCGAGGCAGAAAAGAAATGAGCTACGCTGGTGTAAAAGCGCGGGAAAACGGAAAGGGCGGAGATGTCAGGCAAAGATGAATGGGAAAAGGGGTACCGTAGTGTTAGTGCCCATCGCGTATTAAATAAAAAAGTGCTGGTTGTTGATCCCGTTAGGTTAGAGGGTGCCTGACATGTAAATAAGTTTGTTTTCGATCTGCAAACAGGTGTTTTTGTCGTTGCATTGTTGTATAGCAGTGACGAGGAGGTCGGTGGTACCCCTATGATGTGTGTTATTAAAATGGATAGAGACGGGCTTAGTTGCAAAGTTACGAATGTCTCTAAGGTGTTCTTGGAGTCGTGTTTTTAAGGTCCTGCCTGTGTTTCCTATATAAACCATTTGACACCTTGAGCATGTTATAGCATTAATGACTCCTCTACTATTACAGTTAAATTTGCCACTGATCTTGATGGTCATTTTAGGACAGGTGATGGTGGGGGGTGGCGAGTGTGTGTTTGCAGGTCTGACAATTACGTCGCTTACATGGCCAAGTGCCAGGTTCACTTGAAATGTTGTGGAGTTTAGTGTGTATTAATTGATCTTGTAAGTTTTGGTCTCGCCTGAATACTACAAGAGGTAGGGATGAAAAGACGTTGCCTGACATCTCCGCCCCCTTCCATTTTCCCGCCCTTTTACACCAGCGTAGCTCATTTCTTTTCTGCCTCGATAGAGAACAACATCGGATAGATAAGTTAACTTAAGACTATTTTGTGTTAATTGTTTTTTATTTTTTGTTTTGTAGCAGATGAAGGCCTCGTGGCCCAAATGTCCTTTGTTTTACTTGGTCGGCAGGGTTACATATATGCATGTTTTTTGTATTTTCTATACAGTCGTTTACCCTTGCAGCAGTAAATCTTTGTTTTTTGAGTCTTTGAACTATCTAGGGCAATCTAGGCATTCTAGGGCAGGGCCTCAGACCCAGTATTGACAGTATAGCCTATACTGCCTATTAGTGCCTATAGTTATAGACTATAGATCTAGACTAATAATTATATATAGAGATTATTTATAGATGATACTAATTTACTACTTAGTGCTTTTTTTTGTAAACAAAATATGTGCCGGTACTCAGCGTTGGATTGCCTAACTTTGAACTAAAGTGAATTAATAATAAAAGTTCAAATGCAAGAAAAATTATAATTTTTTCCACACATTGAAAAAGGTATCTATACGCCTTACCAGTGAGTACCGTCACAAAAAAGCATTGATTATACATATATAGATAGATTAGATCTAGATCTATTCTATTAGTTAGTCTTTAGACTATTAGACATTAGTGTTTCTACTATTACTAAATTAGTAATTAGAATTATAATTCATATATATATATCTTAAAATTAAATATAAATATAGATCTATCTATCATCTATGTAATCTATAGGAGGACAAGTCAACTATCATCTAGAATCTAGATCTCCATATAAATAGGCACATATAAATAAATAAATATATATACAGGTAGACCTCGGGTTACGACTGTCTCGACTTACGTCATTTCATGGTTACGGCGCTGTTTACGACGGCTCAGTCCGACTTACGCGGTCTTGCGCCGTATGTTGAGTTACGTGCAGTGGTGGAGGAATACATTTATACAGTAGTGTAGTCCAGTACTGTACACTGTACTGTTACAAGTGGAAAACAAGTCTCCTGCATGCCATAGGACCCTTCATTATGGCTCCCAAATGTAAGCCAGACTCATCTGACCCTAAAGAAAAGGATGCAGCAAAGAAAAGGAAGGCCATGGAGGTGAAAGTGGACATCCCCGAGGTGTTGCTTATTCTGGACAATGCCCCTGGACACCCTGCTCATCTGGATAAATGTACCCCTAATATCAAGGTGCTTTACTTTCCACCTAATACCACTTCCCTAATACAGCCTACGGACCAAGGAGTCATTTCTACATTCAAGGCCTACTACCTCAGAAGAGTCATTAATAATGCTTTAGCAGCAACTGAAAAGAATAATGACTGACTCTTAAGGACTTTTGGAAATCATACAAAATCCTAGATGCTGTGAATAACATTGCTTATTCCTGGGATGAGATTAAGCAGAGCACTATAAATGGTGTGTGGAAAAAACTGTGTCCCTAGTTTGTGAATGATGTCACAGAGGCCCAAGAGTCAGTGACTAGTGTCATAAAGAACATTGTTGATGTAAGACAATGAATCTGGAGTTGGAGGAGGATGATGTGACAGAGCTACTGGCATCTTATGAAGAGGAGTTATCTGCTGAGGACCTTATTCAACTGGAGAAGCAGATGATAGAGGAAGAGGAAGACATACCAACTCCAGAACCCAAGAGATTTACAAGGCAGGGCTTGGCAGGAGGTTTTGCCCTGATAGAGGAAGGGTTGTCAAGGTTTGAGGCTGAGGATCCCAACATGGAGAGGTACACTAGGGTTGCCAGAGGAGTCATGGATTCCCTTAGGTGTTACAAGGAGATATTGGAGGAGAAGAAGATGGTCTCCTTCCAAAGTAACCTGCAGCAGTACTTCAAGAAGGTAGACAGGCCAGCAACAGAGCCTCCAACAGAGCCTGTACTTGTACCTCACCTGCCCCTCTTGACTCACTTGCCCCAGTATCTCCAGCAAGTTCTGTAGCTTCCTCCCAATAAATTTGTTCTCTCTTTGGCATTGTTATTTTTGTTTAATACAGCAGCACTTATAGTACTGTATAGTACAGTACAGTATTTCATTATTAAAATTACTTTTCTGCACAATATTTTACTGTTTTTTATGATAATTATGTATTGGAATAGGTGTATGTATAGGCTAAGTGTTTGCAGTACAGTACAGTATTTCATTATTAAAATTACTTTTCTGCACAATATTTTACTGTTTTTATTGATAATTATGTATTGGAATAGGTGTATGTATAGGCTAAGTGTTTGCAGCACAGTACAGTACTGTTATTATGCTACAGTACTCTGTATGTATGTATGATCTGTCTTACGTCGAAATTCAGTTTACGTCACAGCGTAGGAACGGAACACCCTCATAAGTCGAGGACTACCTGTATGTATATATATATTATTGTATTTATAAATATAAACCAAATCTATCTATAGATCAATTAAATATAATATTATATACATATAAATACTAACTGATACAGGTGCTTTGCTACAGTTTAAGCCATATATGTTTCTTTTGCCTGGAACATTCTTAAATTCCTTAATGAAATGGAATCCATTAGAATGCTACATCACTACCAACACAATTTTCTAACCCTCAATTCTATATATATTATATAAATTATATATATGCCCTTTTTTATCTCTTTCTTCCTACAAATTAAGGGCCCGTAACACCCTATTATTAGTATGCACAAATACTTCTTAGGCCCACAAGTTGTCGCCTTTCATCTCCTTGCACTATAGAGCCCCCACTCATAAACACAGTATTTTAAAATGAAACACCCCTCCCCCAACAATACACCTTGTATATTCAGTGGAACAGCCAGTATTACAATAATATCACACATATTTTTTTGGCATCCTCCAATAGAAAGCCCTCACTCCCAACAACCTTGAATTTTTAAGCTGCCCCAATTTGTTTTTTCCACCTACAAATGAACGCATACCCTCTTAGTCCTAGCATATAATAATACACCCACACTACACACATTTTGTACCCGTAAAAAATAGAAGTATTGATAAATAATTTATTGAAGCACTACTCTTCCCATGGAACAGTTTGAAAGAAGAAACATCACTATTTGCAACTTAATCCACTCTTTACTTATTTATTTTTATTTTGTCAGTCATAGATCTAGATCTTGAGAGGAACCTTATTTAAAATAACCAATCTTCACAAATATGTAATATACACCCAAAAAAAAAAAAGAAATAAAACACACACTCACTTACTCACAATTGGTAGCACTTTAAAGTTTTGATTTAGAATATAGGCCTACTTGTAGATCAAGATATAGTTGTTTCAGGGGCGTAACTAGGGATTTGGGGGCCCAGGGGGATTGACCTCTTTGGGGGCCCCTTACATTTTGACGTTCGACATATGACATGGGATAATGTACGCAAAAATATATACGCCCCAAATCCAATTGGTTCAGTATATCAGTAAACTTAACAAAAAGTAATCAAGACTCTTTTAATGAATAATACCTTTATTTATTAGTTAAATAATGCGGAAGTGACAAATCTAAATTGATATCGCTTCATGTCGTGCAGCAAAGACATCTATAACATCAAATTCATTGATACTTTCTAGTATTTGTGACTTCACTGACATTAAAGCCATGATAAGCCTTTCTTGTGTCATTGTGCTCCTGAGATAGCTTTTGATAAACTTGAGCTTTGAGAATGATCTCTCACATGACGTAATGGAAGTGGCCTAAGTTAGCAGTATTCGGAGGAGGTTGCAAAGTTTGAGCACACGTAATTACAATATGTCTATAGGTGGTTGTATTACTGGTTTGTTGATGAAAAGTGCTCGTGCATCAATGACATCATTGAAAAAGCGATTTGCCATTTATTTCATCATACAAACAGGAAAAGTAGCACAGTTTGTCATAAGCGGGTCTTCATCTAACAGGTGTCTTGGTTCAAGTAGAAACCCAAAGGTATCCATTTTCTTTCCAACCTTTGAAATCTGCTCTTCATCTCCATATGAAATCTGTCCAGCACTTCTGTCGCAACACGTTTGAATTGCAGTTCTATTGACAGTCCTACATTATAACTCAACTTCCCATCAAGTCTTTTCTTTCTTCTGGTTGTTTTGATTACAGGGAATCCATAGTATTCACTACCTTCTTTTGCGTTTTCGATGGATTGGTTTTTTGTCAGTTTCTCATCATTTTGCAGAAAGCATGAAAGGGTACTAATTTCTTTAGCAGCTTCCTGTATATGCAGTCCAGACTTTTGTAGTTTCTTCTGAACTATATTAATTGGGCGCAAGAGCTTTGACCAGAATTCAAGATAGGCAAAAAATTCTCAATTTTCCACTGCATGAAGAAGATTCTGTGCTAATATTATATGGTATTACGTCATTGTTGGTTGCTTATGTTTTGTGCGCAAGAAAAAGGATTCAGAGAATACAAAAGTGGGAAAGATCCATATCTCGTTATGCTCGAGTATAGAAATACTCCGATAAGTGGACTGCCGTATTCACCATCACAACTGCTGACGAGTAGAAGACTCAGGGAATCATTCCAACTGATCCCTAACTATTGAAACCATCGGTTGCTGAAAATGCAGAGACATTACTCAACGAACCACAGATGAAAAGCAAAGTGAAATACAATGCAAAAGCAAGACTACCTAAAGATTATTCTGTTGGAGAGTTCGTCTAGGTCAAACATGGCAGAAAGCAGTTGTCATAAAAAAACATTCATCACCCTGATCTTACATCATAAAGACAAACGGAAAAACATACAGAAGAAATCAACGCTTTTTGAATAAGAGTTTCGATGAAGACATCTGTGAGTACTATGATACCGATGGAGACAATGAACTGCAAACTGTTGGAACAAACGAAACAGACAGTTATAGACCAACGTCTAGAGAACTTGTTGTGCCAGTCAAGACAACCAGAAGTGGACGAATTGTTAAAGTTCCTTGTAGACAGGGCCGGCCTTAGGCCACTGTAGCCTATGCAGTGGCAGTGGGCACCGCGCTTTCATGGGACCCACGCTAATTCTAAGTGTACATATTTAATTAAACCATTATAATGTATATAAAATAACAGGGTTTTCGTGACCTCCTGATTTTCCAGGGCCTCCTGGAAATCTCATGAAAGGCAAAATATACAATAAAGTCCTGAACTTTTTTTTGAATTTATTCAAATCTCCTGAAGAATAGACGAAATTGAAATTTTGGGGTGCCTATAAATAAAAAGTGGCATTGCGAGCTTTCAATTGATAAAAGTAGGCCTATTTTCTAATTAAAAAAATAATAATTTTGACATTATGCTCATCCCTACCCAGACTAGGCCTCGCGCGATCCGTTTCGCATAGGGCCCCGCAAATGCTAGGGCGGCCCTGCTAGTAGATATCACTTTTAAGAACTTTATAAGGAAGGCTGTGATAATAACTTCAAAAGGAATGATGTGCTAATATTATATGATATTACGTCATTGTTTGTTCTTTATGTTTTGTGCGAAAGCAAAAGGATTAGATGGAAATAAAAATAGTTTCCATTGGATTGAGGAACGATGAATAGAGGGGTAATAACTCAAGTGTGAAATTATAGACGCCAAACCCGAATAATGGACTATTCTAGCATTATTAAAAATAACTTTTGGATCTGTTATACTCGATTCTGTAAATTTTGATTCCAGGTTAATTAGTGTAGCCATAAAATACTCAACATTTAGATCTATTAATTATTAATAAAGGCAACAAGATACCTGGAATTCGCTGTATATCATGCAGTTTTATTCGTGGCAACAAAGTTTAAAATGTAAAACTAACTTTAAAAAAAACTTTGATCTCTGTGGGAAAAATATTTTTTAAATGTAAACAAAGTCAACGTACTGATAGACCTAGATCTAGGTTTAGTCTTTGTGATAAATTTAATCCATAAATGTTGAAAAAAAAAAGACACCCGTTGACACTATTTGTCAATCAAATATATTAATTTATGTATTTACAATAAATTTCGGACACCCATTTGGGGGCCCGGGGGGATTTTAAAATTCTTCCCCCCCCCCCCCCCCATTCCCCCCCTTAGTTACGAGTTGTTTTAAATTGTGCTACACTGAAAAATGTTAATAAGTGCTTAAAGTGAAAGAAATGTATTTTTTTATTTTAGACATTTAAAATGTCAGCTTTCAAATACATATCTGGTAAAAGTTGGGAATAAAAAAATCATTTTTGGTAAATTTAATTTTTTTCAATCTTGAAAATGGCCAAGTTGTCCTAGGCTTAAATTTGTAGGAACATGTTAATTTTTTTTGTCTACTGCAAGTGGTAGAATTAGTGATTATGAGTGAGTGGTCAGAACCATGAATTTTATTACAAAGCTTATATCAGCTCGCTCTGTCTGTCTGGTTAAAAGTTTTACAGATTAAAGTTTCACACCCAATCTCGGATCAAGTTGAATTTTGTGCAATTATTTCTTGTATCTGACAAAACAAGAATCAATAAAAAGAATTAACCAATTAGTTCATTAACTATTGGTAATTAATTATTTTGTTTATTATCGAACAAAGTAAAGAAATTGTACTAAGATGTGGTGGTATAAATTGAATTAGTCCCCTTGGGGAGGATTGAACTCAAGTCGTATAATTTTTGTTTAATGCTTTTAAAAATAGATCACTGTAAAATTCACCCAAATACCCCCTTCTACCCCCCCCCCCCCCCCACCCTCTTTCACAACTGGTATTCAAACTAATTAATTCAACTACGCTTAATATAAACTTATGTTTTTCTTGTATATATAAAAATTAAAATAGTAGACTATGTACAGTAAAATACTTAATAAAATGAAATAATAAGTGAAAGACTTATCTAAAAACGATTTCTATTAACATAATAACAGAATGACCTAATTTATTGCCTATATTGCAGAGACTGAAACTTTAACTGCTGTCTTTAGAGGAAGGCCTTTAAAAGGAATTGAGATTTCTATTCCATCTGGTTACACAGGTAAGAAATTCTTGTAAATTCATTATTCTAGCCAGATAATTTCTGCTGAGCTGATAGATCTAGTTCTTGTGTATTTTGTGGGAAAATAGCATGATGTCCTCTTCAACTGGTCCACATCAACAAGAAGCGAGCTGGCTAAACTGACTGATGAGGCAATAGATTTTTTAAAATTTCACTTTTTACAGTGAGATAGTTATGTTTCAGTTGTAAATGAAATTATCTGTTCTTAGTCACAGTGGGACTTTCGGGTTTGTTTTCTGGAGGAAAAAAAGGCATTGGTCAGGAATGGCAAAACAGGTGCTCTCAAGAAATGCTTTAGACTGGATCAGGTGCCAGGTTGCCCTCACTGGCATAGAAAAGAACACTAAGCAGTTAATGGCTTCAAAAAAGAGACAAGATTATTTGAATTTATATCTTCATATTTAATCACAGCACTAGAAAATATTTTAATAAGATAAAAATAGTGAATGACAACTTAAGAGTTTTTTTTAATTGCATCCTTTGCATCTTTCTGCTCTCCCACATAATTTTCTGGCAGGACCCCCCCCCCCCCCCTTTTATTTTTTATAAAAATTGTTTCCAATGAATTGGCCTAGATTTCATCACTTCCAAATTATTATACTTTTGGCCTCTAAATTCTAGTAACTGTTATGTTTATCTCTTTCTCTCCTAATTGACGATACCATTGTTGATTTGACCAAATTTGTTTTTTTTGTTTTATAAACATTAATTCCACCTTCAGCTTTCCAGAGGCTGGGCTTGGCTGTATTAATCTTTAATTCTAAAGGAACATCCACAACATGTACAATTTTAGGCCATGTTATGAGATTAACCCTTCGAGGACCATCTATTACTCTACCCAGCTAAACCTGAATTGGGTGCTTGATAATAGTGTAATAATAAAAACCCGGCAACTAAAAAAGAAAGTCCTAATACAATCTCTGATTATTTGTTGGCTTCTCAAGTCAATAATGATAAGCTCAATGTTCCTTTTTTTTTTGCTGTAACAGATTTCCTGGTGTAGACCTATGTTAAATGAGTGAAGTTTAAAATTAAAAAAAAAATCCCCCCTCCCTCCCCCATCAGAGCAGCATTATAGAAAACAGGTCTATTGTAATAGGCCCTCATATTTACATTAAGAATTTGTTTGATCTTTAGTTTTAGATTTATATAACATGTCGATCTAGATCTAAATCTTATATTAAATTATAAATTACATTATCTTAACAAAAAGATAGTTGTTATAAAATAGTACTTTAGATGCTAAAGACTTCATATAGATATTCAGCGATCTCAAAAAATATCTAAATTCGGTTTTATTAATTGCTTTTGTTTTTTTTTTGACTGTGGTAAAAAAAATAAAGAGGAAATGTGTAAAAAAAAAAGAAGGAAATGGGAAGAAATGTTTGTAGTCATAATAAAATAGTAAACATTCAGATGCTAAAGACCTCATATACCTTGTGTGAACCTACATAACATTACATTTTCTTTAGGAAGTAGATAGCAGCAATGAAAACCTAAATAATTAATAAACATCTTTTTGTACAAATATTTTTTCAGGTATAGTTGTGAAGGACCCAGTCACAAGAACAACAGATGATGAAGATAGGTGTATTATTGCTACTCATTCTTTTGATCGATTTAATTTCTGGAATCTGGACAAGGTTCCAACATCAGATGATTTACTCCAGAAAGGATTTCAGTGGGTGGATATAGCATCTGCTGTGAGAATAAGTTTTTTTTCTTTTGTAATATCTCATGATGGCAAAAAGGGAAATAGATAACCTTTACATTATCTGCCCTGTAGACAGCATGGTCTGAAAGGGGAACTACTTTAATATGTCTGGGCAAATACCTCTTTAATCTCTCATTCAAAACCATATATGTTCAACTCTCATATTTAAATAAAAATTCTTAAGGCCTCCTAATGGTCCAATGGGCAGGTAAGTTGGTTGACTGATTCCTGTATCTATCTCTTTACAAAGATGTCATGTTAACAGCGGGATGGCCAACCACTCAACAAATTTTTCAGAGCTGAGTTGATTCAATACTATACAATTTTCAATAAGAAAATATTTGCTGGAATTCAAACTCAAGATCCACAGCAGTTGCATTAAACAGATTATGATAAGGATGGGGATAAAGTTGTCATAAATAGTTTCTTATTTTATTGGCCGATCACCTCATTCTTTTTCCAATCAGTTCTTTAATTACAGAAATTCCCCCTCCCCCCAAATCCTTACATAGATATAATAGCAGGCATAGAGGGAAAAAAAAAGATTCCAATCATGTATTATATTACTATCTTCATAGCCAATACTATCTTTTGGGAAGGTCAAGGTTTGTCTCTTTCCTTTCTTTTTTTTCAGCTCCACAGGCCAATAGTTGATGATACTATAGAAGATTTAAGCCAAAGAAGTATCAAGGGGCAGTAATCCTTTGCAATGGAACCTATACCAATGTTTACAGCTTAATGGCTAAAGAGAGGTTAAAAAGTATGACTATACTGAATAACTAACATTCATTTACATGATTTCACCTTCAAGAAAAGAAACAACAACCTTTTCTTTGTTACAAAATGTATTTGATGAAATAGTTAATGAAATTAAGTCTCTCAAACCACAAAATGACAATATGAGTTTTAAATTAGTTTTTAATTATTTGATCTTTTTTTTTTTTAATTTAGGGTGCTTTAATGTAATATGTAAATAAGTTGCAATATAAATGATCATGTTCTTATATTGGCACTAAATGATTTAATAAAACATCTGTCTATTACAACTTTGCTTTGTCCTTTATATTACAAGTTTACTTAATTTGTAATTATAAACAAGTAAAGTTCCCCTTTCAGACATTGTGTTCTGTGAGCCATAGGGCAGATGATGTAAAGGTCATTGTTTCTATGGCTAACAGTTAATATGGAAGTTATGTGGCCAACTGCCTTACTTTATCCATTAGTCCCCGAAATCCTAAAATTTAAAATCCCAAAATGCTCTTTACCACTCAGCCAACATGCCCTCTAATTATAAACAGCATATCTCAAAATAAGCACATGATTGCACATTTTAATTTGTATGAATTATCATTCAGAATATTAAGCATATGCAGTGGCGTCACTTGGGGGGTGACACCCAAATGAAAAAAAAAAAAGAATATTGGCAAAAACTAGAAAATAAAAACTCGAATGGAAAAATTGAATATCAGCAAAAACTAGCAAATAAAAAAAACCCTATAGATGTTTACCCAAATATGTCTAGGCATATCTACTGTACTAATCTAAACCAATATATTTTATTTTAGGCCCTATTGTACATAATTTATTTTCTTTGGTACAAATGTCCAAAAAGTTACGTGATAACAAGGGGGATGCAAAGGCAATCTTTTTTTAAAGAACAAAAATTTGTTGTATTTGCATAATTATTTTATATTTTAGTATCAATTAGGTGAATGCGACTTTGTTAACAAATTTTAAGAAAAATTAAATTATTAATTATTTGACATCGTTTTATTGTTTAATTAGAACTTTCTATGTTAGCAGCAAGATCGATTCAAAAGGCTATTTTAAACAAAAATTTTATTGCCTCTTCAATATGAATCTAGATTCTAACCCATTTTCTCCTGATCGATGTACCGTCCTACTATTGACGTTTTTTTTTATTAGAACAGAACAGGCCCGCTACAAGACGCCTTCTAAAGATGAGGATGATCTTATGACAACAAGCCCATTAGAAACTCGCATAAACTACTGCAGCTTTCCTCAAACATTGGGGAAGGAGGGCGACATTCTCTTTTGAGGGCCCGACGTCCTAACCTATGGGGAGGGGGTGACGCAATTCAAATGATTTTACACGGATAAAATTTAAAAGCTGTCTGTTCAAATGTTGAATATTAGCCCAGTGAAATGGCATTATAAAAGTTAAAATATTGTAAGATAAAGACTACTAATAAAGATCTTTTCAAATGTATACCATTTTGTGTGAGGCTTCTCCAAAAAAGCGATTAAAAATGTCTCTGTTGATGTGATTCTTTTAGAATGGTCCAAATTTTCTCATGTGTTTAACATTGCTATGTCAACTTTTTTGTGACAAAAACGACAAGTTAGCCGCAAGGCTTCTTACTGAGCTCAAAGATGATGTTAAGACATACGTGCGCTATATGTAGCTAGAACAACCCTCTTATAATAGTATTGGCCAATGCTGCCTCCTTCTTTATTAGACTTAATTTGAGCAACTTTTTTTAAAACTAGTATTAATATTGTGCTCATTATCGGAACGTCCCACCCCGTTATATTTTACACTAACATAGGCTCTTCTTACTACGGGAAGAAAAATACATTGAAGACTACACAAGCTGAGAACGAAGGAAAACACTTGGAGAAGCTAAAGGCGCTTCAACAGACCACATTGCTGGATGGATAGGGAACCTGACAGTGCTGATGCCTCTGTTGCTGTTATACCAGTACCAAAACAGTTAAAAAGGATATATATAACACTATTTTTGAAAAAAAAGAATGTTTAGTGGGTGGGGGGCGTGAACGGTAAATGTTTAAAAAACACTGTTCATTTGCCTCGAATGTCTCTTACGATTCAGGTACGGCCCACCTTTTCTTAATTTAATTTTATTTGACTGCAATCTTCTTACAACTCGAAATAGTACAAGCTAGACTTAAGGAGAGTGAGTTTCTGAAGTTCAGAAATGCTTTAAAAAAATGCTTGGCGCCCGGGGCTTCGGCCCGGACATCTTTGGAGGATCTTTATACGCTCCCCAAGACAAATAGATGACTAAAGTAACTGCAAAGTTCATTTTCCCCTTTAGGTGGTAATCAAAGTTTGAATAACACAGCGTAATGTTATACTGTTTCCTGTCTATAAGTCTAACAAAGTAAAGATATTTAGGTGATGTTAATAAATATATATTGTACAATATGAGAAACTATTGTTGTAAAGCTGGTGGTGGCACAGATGGGGGTAGTGGTATGTGTGTAGTCAGCCGACGCAAATCGCCCCAGGCCAGCGCTAGACGAACGGTCAACCGTGACGAGCTACGACGGTCAGCCGAGACGAGTGTCAACATGATGGTTCAAGAAAGATCGGCGTCGTGAACAGAGCTCAGGAGCGTCACGAGGGATGTAGTCGTGTGACGAAGCTAGATACGACGTCCAGCGATGTTCCGTCCGGTTCTAGAAGGCCATTAGGGACCCTATATAAAGAGCGGAGGTGTCGCAGTCAGGACGGTCCACGACAGAAGGTTCACGACAGGGGTTCAGAACACGGTGGACTACAGCACAGTTCAACGGTGTGGTTCTGTACGGAGCATTACGACGGTTCAGTGCGAAGTACTGTCAAGTACAGTTGAGACGACTGGCGTCTTGATCTTGGTCTGCGATCGAGTCCGACACAACAAGCCTAGTGTGTGAAGTCAGTCCTGAACTGTTGAACCCAGTGCAAGCCCGGAACGAGACGGAGAGGCCAGTGCAAAAGTTGATACGGCGGTACGGTGTTATCGGAGAGATATTTGTGATTGTACAGTATTGGCTGTTATTTATTCAACTATTAAAGTGTTACGTTGCTTTGGAGCCCTGAGCTGTCAAGTTCTTTAAGTTGGTGGTGTATGGTGCAGTTTGCAGAGAGCCTGGATAGTGAGATTCGTAGCACTATATTAAAAATATCATAGACAATGGGATTTTAAGATAGCATTGCCACTCATTTTACATTTGTGCAAAAAAGTAGGTCATCATAACTGTATTAGTTCAAAAGAAAAAAAAAAGAATTAACGATAGTTTCTATTGGGTAAAGCTTGGATAAAGTTGATGGCGGGTGTGTGGGTGACACCGACCCTAGTGATACAACTGGGCATATGGCACATCAAAATTTCTGCTACAAAACACTCTGTGAGTGGCCAGAAGATTGGGGCATCAACAGTTGATACTATTTTATCAGTATCAACAAAACTAGAAATTATAAAATTAATGAAACTCTAGAAAAAATGACATTCCCACATATCTTGTAGACACCAATGACCAAGGTTACTTTGGGAACAAAAATTAATAGAAAAAAAAGCCCTACTTAATCCCTTATGAAAAAATTAACAATGAATATTTTGAACAAGAACTATATAGGCTACTTCAGATCCACACTAGAATATGGTCCCACAGCATAGGGATCAACAGGCCAAATCATTTGATGGCAAAGACATTGTACAGCATACTGTCATAAGGATAATGATACAAAAAAAATAAAAAAATCCTCAGAGTGAATTATTGCACCCTTTTTTGCTGGATGAAAAAGAGAAGAATCCTAACCCATTACTGGTACTTCAAATGGAAAACTGAGAAAGGCACACACTGAAGACCGAAATCCACAAGTCTAGCACACAAAACTGGCTGAATAGATCACATTTCATTGAACCTTGAAAAGAAATACCTACTAGAAACTATTTCTCTTGAATCAGTAAAACCTAGATGACTTTTCTCTCTGGAACCTAACTCTCTTCCATCAGAGATAATATTGAAAAAAATACCGAAACTTGATGAAATAGTGAATACTTTTGTGTAAATTCATAACACCAATGGGTCAGACTCTACAAATATGGATCTTATATTGCAGTAGTTCTCAAACTGGGGTCTGCGAGATCCAAAGGGGGTCAGCAGAAAGCTGAAAATTTTATACAATCAAAATAACTTCTTTGCTAAAAGCCGGCTTATTGGATCAAATACTTTGGATAATAATCAAAATGCTCCTCACTACTGTTTACTATGTCTATTACATACAGTCTAGGATGACCAAAACTATAGATTTGAAAACATTCTTCACTTAGATACTTCCGACTGGGTATTGAACCCTATTGTGTGTGAACAAACTCAGACCACAATCATAGATTCTTCCTCTTCGTTTTCATATCTATGTTGGAAGGTTCAGACAAGTAGTAGTCCTATAGAAGAAGAGTAATTTTTTTGTGTGCTCTTACCACCAGAAAATGTAATTCTAATCAAATTCTAATTCTAATCAAAATTGAATATTGCAGGAGATACAAATGCAATACAAAAAACAACAACACAACAACAAACAAACAAATAGAAAAACAACATTTGAATCCATTGCCTTTTTGTTTCATGTAAGATTCATTCAATAAATACAAAAGAAAAACTTTACATTTGTTTTAGTTTTTTTTTAGCATCACACATGATTGTAGATTTGTGCACTAGCTGTTTTGAACACACAGCATGGCAAGGCTTCTATTTTAGAATACTGGTAACAACCCTACCCCCCCCCCCCCCCCCCCATATAAAAAAAAACAACAACAATGACATTGATAGATTTACAAAAGACTGAGAATGTAATAGCTAACAGTTGTGTTCAAATTGTTTCCATAAGTGAACTATATCATTTTGAAACTTATTGTTTTTTAAGCAATAAATCAAATGATAAAAATACTTAGTATGTAACAAATAATATAGGATCCTAACAAATAATATAGGATCCTAACAAATAATATAGGATCCTAACAAATAATATAGGATCCTAACAAATAATATAGGATCCTAACAAATAATATAGGATCCTTTTTGTTAACATATCCTTATTAGTTGAATGAGTAATGTAATAAGAGAAAATGTTTTGGCCAACATGCAATCACAATGTGAGCAATGACCTGAACTATAATGTAGTATTTCTTGACCATCATTCAATAATTGTCTGAATGATTCAGAGTAAGATATAATACAAGATCTACTTGATCAACATCAATGTATTGGCTGAAAGAATGAATTTAGTACATGATCTCTATTTACTGCTATCACAGTTGTGGAAGCCAAACTAGAACCATTTCATCATTAGCTGTGCTCCATGGACATTGCTATGGCTTGCTTTAAAAGTTCCTCTTCTGTCAGGTCTAGACAAATAAAACAAACAATGAAAATGTAATCTAGAGAAAAAAGTTATTTTAATAGAGCAACAGTGATGGCAATCATACTAAAAGGAACCAATGCCCTGACAGTGACAGCAATCAAATTAAAAGAAACTACTGCCCTGACAGTCATCATCATCTTTCCTTGGTGTTCCTCATGGAGCAGAGGGCCTCAGTAAAAACATGCCACTCTCCAGGGTCTCTTGCTAGTTTTTTTTTAATGGCTTCCCAGCTCTTTCCTGTCCTCTCAGCTTCATCTAGTACACTGCATCACCACGTTCTTTTTGGTCTTCCTCTACGTCTTGTGCCTTTGGGGGTGGGCTGTCCATCTCTATTGTTGGTATCTTTTCTAAGGGTGTGACCAATGCATCTCCACTTTCTCTAAGATCTGCACCTCTATATTTCTCTGTCCACCCATCTCCCACAGTTAAGTGTTTTCTGAGAGTGACATCAATCAAACTAAAAGGAACTACTGTCCTGACAGTGACAGCAATCAAATTTAAAGAAACTACTGCTTTAACATCCATCCATTTATCCATCCCCATGGTGCTATAGGCTGCTTCAACACATCCTTCCATTCAGATCTTTCCTGGGCCCCAAGCTGTTGTAGATCTGCCTCCACATAATCAATCCATAGCATTCAGGATCTGCATTTTGGTTTTTGCCCGTATACAATTTTTACTTCTCTGTTCTCTGACATTCTTTCAAGGTGACCTGCCCAATGTAGTCTGTTCTTTTTTACCTCTGTCACTATCTGTGGGTCTTCATACAATTGATATATCTCATGGTTAGTGCGTGCCATCCACCCTGTTTCATCTTGCATAGATTTTCCTAAGAATTTTTCATTCCCAAGTATTAACTCTTTCTCTCCTAATGGACGATATCATCGTTGATTTGACCCCATTAAATTTAACTAATGTTTAATTTTGTAAACTTTATTTTGTGTTATATAAAAAGAGCATGCTTTCCCCTTTAAATCTATACCAAATAAAACATTTTTTGTCCTGCTGCTCGAGATGCTTCTTCTAGTTGTGTAAAAGCTCTAGCAATGTCAGAGGTATCTTTACCCAATAAGGCAATGTCATCGGCAAGGTATTGTAGACATTGGCTGTATATAGTCCCTGTTGGTTGCGGTCCCATGTTTTCTCTCCTGAAGTTAGTAATTGTTTCCTTTGTGTTCATGTGTATATATCTTATAACTCTCTCCAGTGTCGAATTGAAGAGTATGCAAGGAAAGTGAGTCACCTTGTCTTAATCCTGAATTCCAGTGAGTGTTCTCCTTGTATTATGACTTTACTTTTTGAGTTATTTAATGCCATATGTATAAGTCTTGTCAGTTTGTTAGGTATTCCAAAATCCTGTATAGTGTCATACAGATATTTCCTTTTGATACTGTCATAAGCACTGCTTTAACAGTGACAGCAATTAAATTATATGAAATTATTGCTACAACAGTGACAGGAATTAAAGTACAACTACTAGCCTTGACTGATGTTGTATCCTAAATGCTTTATACCAGCATGACCAGCTTAGGCGTCAACTTTCCTCGGCTGACATAGAAGAGAGCACCTGGCTGCATGTGGCGTCGGAACGAGACAGCTGGAGGTCACTCACGAAGGCCGCGGGATACACATTTGAGACCAAAAAGAAAATCTGCTGCCAAGGACAAACGCAGACAACGAAAAGAAAAATCTAAATCGACCACCTGTGGACAATGGTTATGCTTGCCCTGGATGTGGCAAAAATATGCAGGTCACAGCTGGGGCTGCACAGCCACAGGAAAATACTGTATTCCTCATTAATCTTCGGACTCGAAGACAAGCCTTATATATACCAGCATGTCAAATGTAAAAAGAAGTTAAAAAAAATACTTGGGGTGAGGTGAATTAAAAAAAAAAAAGAATACCCGCATAAATAAAAGTAGAATAAAATTGAAGCTATTTATAAAAGATATTTATTTAAAAAAAAAGTATGTGACAAGTTTCAAATAATGTCTCACAAAATAGCAGGTTAAGATGAATGTTTCTGTGTTCAACTTTAAATCTGTGTTACATCACCAGCACATAATTCTCAACTAATGTCACAAAGTAGAGTGCTCTTACCACAACATTTCAAATCTGTTTACTTAACAGTGTTTCTAATGAACTCACCAGAATAATCATTCTGCCCAGTATCTGAGGCTGTGTTTTCTGTGCTCGATTTAGAATTTGATTCATCACCTACACTCACTTCTTTAGGGCTAGTTGATTTACTGAGAAATGAAAGACGCTTAAGGCGCAATTCATCAGGAGACAACATCTGATGTTCTTTACTTGATGACTGAGTCTCAGTGATTTTGGTTTCAAGGGATGGCTTTAATTGAGAAGAAGAACAGCTTTGGGCATAACCTGGTGAATTAAAGAATAAAACTAAGTCATTTCTATTCTTAGCCTTTTTAAGCTTCAATAGCCCTTGGGAAGTTTTTAATCTCTAGAAACAAATCAATCCTTGAATATTGACCAAGCAAATCAGTTTACTTTAATGATATTTGAAAGTATGAATGAAATTTGTCAATCCACCTATTGAAATATCAAACAAAAACAACAAATCAAATAGAGTTTTAATTGTTCCCATTAGCTACAATGTCAAGTTATTTTAAGTTACATGTTCAGATTTAAATTTGTTTTAATTATTATTTTTTGGTTGTAAAATAAAATTATAAAAAATCAGGCAAGAATGTTTGTTTTTTTCAATAGTTTGTTTTCAGGTCCTAACAAAGTCTTGACATTTAGAATTTTTCTTTAAGGCTGAAATACGATGTTAGTGTAAAGTGCTGGAATATCAGGCTTAAGATCTGGAATCTTCTATTTATGCCAACAGACTAACCAACTCAAAATGATATGTGTTAAAGAGAGAGAAAATCCTTATGCTTCAAAGCTATTATCTTTTGATTAGATGTTATTTGTTCAGCACAAAACAGACAAGTTCTAATCAATGGGTCAAGTTAATATTACCTTCCATGCTTAATTGCAAAGCTTTCTGTAATGCTGTATCATCATTATCATTCAGCTCTTTACTGATTCTCAGAGCTTCCTTCAGTGCTCTATCCTCCTCTCCCTCACCATCCACATTTTCTGTCTCTTTCTCATTAAGAAGACGAGGCTTGACAGGTTGTACAGCTGGTACTAGTCTCAGTAGTTGATCTGCTTCACAATCTGGTAAATTTCCAACAACTATAAATATAGAATATCCTGTTGAAAACAAAAAGAAAAATTTGTGTGCAATGATGTTCAAGCACAAGAATTAAAAAAACAACAACAATTACTACCCTCCCCCCCCACACACACACAAACACACCATATCCTAGTGTTCAGGATATACTTTTTTTTTTAAAATATAAAGCAAAAAAAAAAAAAGTGTAAAGAGACAAAATAAAAACCTTCTTCCAATAACTGTTTGAGAAATAAAGATAAGTAAGTATCTGAGATCAACTCTGGACCAGAAAGTAAGCTGTTTAAGTTAAACCATTGGTTGCCCAGTTTGCGTACACAAAACCAATGCTGCAGGTAATTGCAAATAAAAGCTGACATCTGCCTGAAAATAAGTAAAAAAGAAAATAAAAATCATTATTAAGCAACATCTGATAAGTTAATATTCAATCAAAACAAAAAGTTTCAATAAAAAGGACTAATCTTTTCAAATACAGATGAGATTATGGAGTTAGCAGACAAATAATGCCCAAAATTCTCAACAAATTGTGAACAAACATCTAAAACATTGATTTTTTTTAAAATGACGACTGTATTGGATAGTGTCACGTACACTGTATCTATATTTAGCCATCCAAGGGAATTTCCATCACGCAACAAACGTATGTTTTGGAGTGAATGCGTTTGGTTAGAAATATTAATTATTGTATTTTGAGCTGCATTTATTGGTTGGTCTTGCAGTGTAGACATGTTAGTCACGTGATTACGCTCTAGAGCCCGGGAAGATTCTAGATTGAGGCCAGTGTCATGCGGAACGTGTTAGAGTTAACATGTATGAGAGTCTAGTGTTAGAACTCAATTATATTATTGTGTAGATCAGTTATTTTATTCAAGTACATTTAACCATTGTAATTATTTGTGAATAGCTTTTCCAAGTTTTGAATTAAAGTAATTGTTTTAGATGAAAAGAAGTTTCTTCATTGAATATAATAATATACTTAGATCGACTTAGATGATCCTCTTATCAACTGGATCTAGCCACTTCTAAACGATTATCTTATTAAAAGATGATTTCAAGATCCTCGGCAATTACGATCATTGATTGTGCTTCAACGTGACATCTTGGCATCAAGTTTGGTCATAACATCTAGCACTATTGATGATCGTAACAGATAGTAACATTTTAACTATTTGGGGCAGTAAAGTTTTTTAAAGTATTGTCATGCTAACATTTCAAAATGGTTTTTTTTTGTCATTGGACCAAATTTTGGAATACATGTTTTAAGCCATGCTATTCACAGGTAAATTCATTGGCCTCCTTCAGTCGTAGAACGACTATGGTTCATCTCAGAGCACACTTCCTCATGTGGCTGTGGAGCCCTATTTTGGAGAGACACTCCCGTCCACAGATAGCAGGATTAAGGTGGCTTTTGCTTCGGTGGTAGAGGAGCTGGCCGTTTTTCAGATTGTACATTTTTCTTCCTGAGCTGAGACCTTTCACTGTCCATAACTTTTTTGGTCACTGTCTCTCTCTGTTGCAGTCTAGAGCTATGTCTTCCCAATTGTCGGTATTGATGTTCACTGATTTGAGGTCACGTTTTATTACATCTATGTAACGGAGGTTGGGGCGACCAGTTTTCTCTTGTGCCAGTCACGAGTTGTCCATAGAGGATGACTGTCGGGATGCGCTCGTCCTCCATCTGGCAAACATGTCCAAGCCAGCGCAAACGGCGTTGTCTGAGGGCTGTTAAGATGCTGGGAATACCTGATTGCGCAAGGATCTCAGTATTGCCCACTTTTTCTTTCCATGTGACATTTAAGATCCTATCTCAAATGGAATGAGTTCAGTTTTTTCTCTTGCTTTGCGTAGGTGGTCCATGATTCACTGCCATACAGCAGTGTACTCATAACGCATGCCTTGTAGACTTACATTTTGGTCACCGTAGTTAGCTTATGATTTTCCCAAACTCTTGGCCTGAGTCTAGCGAAGGTCGAGGCAGCCTTCCCTATGCGTTTTTTTTATCTCCTCTTCTAGAGACAGGTCATCTGTAATTGTGGATTCCAGATAGCAGAATTCGTTTACGGCGTCCAGCTTGTTATCGTCAATGAGGATGCAGGGTGGTGCTGTAGCAGGTGGTCCCATAACATTTGTTTTCTTCGTGCTAACAGTCAAGCCATATTCTTTACAGGCCTAAGAGAAGCGGGACATTAGTGACTGAGGTTCCTCTTGCGTGTGTGCCACTACCGCTGCGTCATCCGCGAATAGCAAATCTCTTAGGAGGGTGGCTCTGATTTTAGTTTTAGCCCTCAGTCTGGCAATATTTAGGAGTTTGCCATCAAATCTGGAATGGAGATAGATGCCTTCGGTGGATTTGTCAAACGCGTTGTGGATTAGCAGTGAAAATAGTATTCCAAAGAGGGTTGGGGCCAGGACACATCCTAGTTCAACTCCGCTGTTTATACTGAAACTTTCAGAGCTGGCACCATTGAATCGCACTGTACCCATCATATTTTGGTGGAAAAATATGATTACATTTAAGTAGCTTGGGTGGACAGCCTATTATCTATAAAATTTTAAAGAGGCCATCTCTGCTAACTAGATCGAAGGCCTTTGTCAGGTCAATAAACGCAATGTACAAAGGCATCCTTTGTTCTCTGCACTTTTCTTGGCATTGGCGGATGGAGAAAATCATGTCAATCGTGGATCTCCCTGAGCGAAAGCCGCATTGTGATTCTGGAAAGACCCGATCAGCGAGTTTTTGTAGCCTGGGAAGTATCACTCGAGCAAAGACTTTGCCTACATACTTAAGAGGGAAATTCCCCTATAATTGTTGCAGTCGCTTCTGTCACCTTTGTTCTTATACAGTGTGATTTTAGCATCCCGCAGGTCTTGTGGCACAGCACCTTCTTGACAACATTTGCAAAGCAGTTCGTGTAGAGGTTGGATTAGAGTAGTTTTGCATTGTTTTAGAAGATCTGGGGGGATACAATCGCATCCGGGTGCTTTGCGGGCAGCAATGTTGTCTATGGCTTTGTTGAGCTCTGAAAGGGTGGGTGTTTCATCTAGCTCGTTCATTGTGGGTAATTGTATGATGGCCTTAAGGGCTGAGTCAGAGACTGAGCTTGTTGTGGCGTAGAGCTCAGATTAATGTTCAACCCATCTGTGCATTTGTTGGCACTTGTCAGTGATAATTTCCCAAGTGGTTGATTTCAGAGGTGCTGTCTTGTTTTGGGAGGGTCCGAGAGCCTTTTTGATTCCTTCGTACATCCCTCTTATGTTGCCCACTTGGGTTGCGAGCTGAATATTCTCACTGAGCTCTACCCAGTATTCATTGGCACAGATCCTTGCTGTCCTCTGTGCATTGGCTCTAGCTTCTTTCAGACTTAACAGGTTGTGTTGGGTAGGTTTAGCCTTGTAAGTAGCGAGTGCATCTCTCTTTGCTCTGATGACAGGTGCTAAAATAGCTGCTTTAGAGTCGAACCAATCATTTTGTTTTGTAATTTTTCTTCCAAAGATATCCAGGGAAGTCTTTTGTATGGTTGACTTGAGGTGTTCCCATTTTTCTGTTGCTGTATTTCCGGAGATATTTTTATATTCGCGTTCAAAAGATTCCGCAAACTGTATCTTTAGATCAGGGTGACACATCTTGCTTACATCCGATTGGGGTCTTCCAATCTGCTTGGTATGGTGGATTTTTTGGGGGATAAGATTGATCTTACAACATACCAAGAAGTGATCTGTGTCACAGTCTGCACTGTGATAGGACCTGGTAAGCTTGACAAATTTTAAGCACTTTTGTCTTACCATGATTAGGTCTAGTTGGTGCCAGTGTTTGGAGCGAGGATGCCGCCAAGATACTCTGTGCTGTGGTTAAGTCTTGAAATAGGTATTAGTGACACAGAGGGAGTGTAGTGAGCAAACCTCAAGGAGCCTTTGTTCATTTTCATTTACTTTTCTGACACCTAAACGCCCAATACAGCTGTTCCATGCAGAGTTGTCAGATCCAATGCGTGTATTGAGGTTGCCAAGGATGATAACCTGTTCCGTAGTTGGGATCTCGCTAAGAGCAGATGAAAGGTTGTCATAAAACATATCTTTGGCTTCTGGTGTGGAACTCAGAGTAGGAGCGTAGGCACATATCAAAGTCACATGTCCAATAGATGTGTTAAGGCGTAGTAATAGGAGTCTTTTTGAACCGTTGCACTTCAGCTCTACTATGTTCAGCAGTGTGTTCTTAACTGCGAAACCAACGCCATGTTCCCTTACTTCACTTTCGTCTTTGCCTTGCCAGAAGAAGGAGTAATCTTTTTCTTTGATTGAACCAGAGTCAGCTAAACGGGTTTCCTGAAGGGCAGCAATGTCTACTTTGAGCCTGGACAGTTCATCGTTTCTTATTGCAGATTTTCTATGTCTGGTAAGTTTTCATTAAGTCCAATTTGTAGAGTACGCACATTTCATGTGCCCAGTTTAAGAGTGGAGTTCCTCTTTTTTTCTTCATGTCGACTGATACATTGGCTTTGTGCCTGCTTTTCAGATTTTGTCCTATTCACATGTACCCAAACAAGGAAGACAGGCATGACGGGACAGCACCTTATTGGCTGGGGGCTGCCCAGCTTGAGGCAGGCGGTAGCTGTCCATTGGAATCCTGGGATTCCTCCCACCGACGAAAGTGGCCCCTGGCGCCCTGCTCTACTTCAATTGAGCATTTGAGCTTATAACCGGTGAATTAGACTAAAGTAAATCTTTTTTTTCCCAATAAAGTGTCCCATAAATCTGATAGCAATGAACTGTGTACAGGACTGCAGATTCTGTGATAGCTTTATACATGACATAGATAGACTCTATAGAAGTCAGCACTCACTATTCAGACTAACAACATTAAATGATGCTAATAAAATTAAATGGGAAGAAATATTTAAAATTAAGAAAAAAAAAAGGTTAGGTAACATCACACTTTCTGATGTGAGAGTTCTCAATATTAATATTTTTGTCTTACGTTGGATCTCGTCTTGCTTGAACAGCCACAGTGTCCTGACTATTAAACAGAACAACATCTAGTCCCCAAACTGATAAGGCTTCTGTAATAACTTGCACTGAGAAAAATCCACTGTCATCAAAATTACTAGAAGGTTCCTAGAAGTGAAATAAAGTCATTTAATTTAGGATCTCACATAAATCCAAATAACTTGCTTTCTTTGAATTTTTATGAAATGAAAAAAAAAAAAGGAAAATTTAAATGAATATGAGCAAAATTATCTCAAAACATTTGAAATGTTAAAATAAAAAAAGTATTTAGCAATTCTTGTAATAAGAAATCTTTTTGTGTGTTTCAAGTGAAAAATTTAAGCATAGATCTAAAATATATAGCAACATCTAAGTAAGTATAAGGAGCAATGTTGCAAAATGAAAACTGACTTGAATAAATCTTTGATAATCATGTGTCCCAACACCACCTTCTGCCATTCTATCCCTCTCTCTTTCATCCAGTCGTTCACCTATTTGTGCTAAGTCTACAGCGCTAAAATACTGATTTTGTAATAAAGCATTCAGGCAATGTTGAGCACAAAGTGATCCTTCTTGCTGAAAACAAAGAAATTTTTTAATTTTTAGAGAAAATTGTTTATACATATTTGTATCAACCAAAGCTGTGAATCATATTTAATGTTATTTTAAGAACATGTTGCTAAAATCAATCTAAAATAAAAGACAAGATCTAAATGTTTAGTGCAAAAAATTTTCAAAAGTAAACATTAAGCTTAGATAAAGGTGGACTAAATCTTGCTTCTAGTCTTCTAGAAAAGAAATCCCAAAGACGATGCCGCATTTTTATTCGTGGACAGAAGGAGATTTTTAAAAAAAATTTAGGTATCAGCTAAATATGACTTATCAAAATGCTTCTAAGTAGGCACAAAAACACATATATGCCATAGCCTTTGTGTAAATAGGTGGTGTTCACTACTATTCATCAATGAAAATAACGAATGCTATTTTAAATAGATTGAGCTGTTAGATTTGTGAGGCTGCACTACATTTTTAAAAATACTATTTTATGACAATCAATAATGCGCTACAAATTTTAAAAAGACTAAGAGTCAAAGGCAATCAAAAATGATAGGCTACTAAAGCAAAAAGTATTTCTATAACCCTGCTCCCGCACCGACACTGATGGTGCGCACCAGTACACCGTTCAACACAAGGAATAGACGACATATATTGATTTGAGAGGAAGGACTTTTTAAAATCCGGCTGAAGTAATCTGCAGGTTATGGGAGTCTGAGCTGTCTGGGACTAAGAGCCATCTTCGTGCTACCAGTGAACTCTATTGAAGACCTGTAGTGACACTGGGAAGTGTGTTGGTGGTCTGTACTAATGTTTAGGTAGAAAGAAACTTGTAGAACTTAAGACAAGACTGCCTTTGACTTGATAGATGAAGTCTTGTCTCACTGTGTATTTTATAACTGTAAATAAATGCATCATCTATTATTACCTCCTTTCATTGAGTGCTTGCCTTAGATTTACTAAAATTGGTGTAAGAAGTGGGATTTGGGCAGCTCAAGGAAAGGAAAGAATGAAAACAATGAGGAAGCTAGACGAACTGAGCTACAAACAGTTGAAGGAGGAGCTCCAAGCCAGACTGGTTAATGAAGGGGAGGATCCTGAGACCTACTAGTTTGAGGTAGATCCAGATATTGGCGAGCTCCTGAACACCAAGCAGGACCTGTTACAAGAACGAAGTGAACAAATAAGTACCTTGCAGGATTCGATGGACAAACTGATGCACATCATGCAAGGCCAGATAGAACCTTTGAAAGAGAGAAGTCCAACATTATTTAACAATAAACCGTTACTCATTCAAGACTGTGGCTGTACTGGCAGTTACAAAGAATGCGTTGGTGGTGTTGGTGATGTCTGTGACAATGATGATAAGTCTTACCATTATGACTTTCAAGACGAAAAATTGCTGCAACGATCTTAACAATAAGTACATAAATGAAAAGAAAGAGATAGTAGAAGAAGTAGGTAAAGTCTGCTATGCGACTGAAACTTTCGGTGTACCTGTTATGAGTGCAACAACAAGCCAGAAAGATCAAGACACTGTTAGGCCAGCGTCCGAGCCTGTCATTTTGGACTTGAAAGACCTCTGTCTATCTGCCAGTGCTTACATAAGAAACTCGAATTTCAATTACTGCATTCAGCCATAAACAAGAACAGTACATGCAGTGCTTCACAAAGAAAATGCAAACCTCAAGAAACCCACCACAGGGTCTTCTGAAACCAGTGGACATCTATACTTTTGTTTTCATCAGTCAGAGTAGCATGAACAATGGAGAATCAATTTCAGCTGGACCCAGATACATTTATACATGACATGGAACATTTTAATGGTGCTTCATGGGCTTACCTTAGTGACGCAGCTGAGATTTTGAGTTAACTAAACAAACAAACAGTGCTATAGGCACAACCCTGCTTTCCCTCACTCTTAAATTAGTCTTTCCTTGGTGCAGTAATTACTGATCAACTAGGTAGGTAATATGCGTGGTATCATCAACACAGTACCAGAAAAAAATGTAGCTAGAGAGACAATTATTGTTTGATCAGGTACCAAATTTAGGACACAGTCACTAAGTGGTAGCAGGCTACATATTGGGTGTGGGGGTGGGTGTCACACAGTTTTTTTTAAATGAGTCAACAAGGTAGTTTACGGAGAAAAAAATAGAGAAAGAAGCTTGAGTTGGTGTTTAAAGAAATTGATATAAAAAAAGAAAATTGAAGATAATTTAATATTTTTTAAATACAAAAATAAATAACTATGAAGTGTTCATTAGCGCACCAAGAGTGTTCATTAACTTACAGAACAGTGTTTGTTAATGTCAGAAAATTCTACTGTCTAGATCTAGAATACTGAATACATCTCTGTAGACTGTTACTAGCCTGATTCTAGCTAGATCTATCTATATATATTGTAATAACTGAAGGGAGGCAACTCAACGAGATATAGATGTTAATTTATATGGAGACATGACAAACACATAGTCATAGGACATCTGCCTTGAGCACAGCATCATTATAACAGCTCTAGACTTTGGCGGAAATCGTTCTCTCCTTCCCTCTAATAATGTCAATAGCCTTCCTAGTCTAGTCACTAATTGTCTAATAGTGCGCACCTTCTGCCCATTATCTTGGCTGGCGGAATTCTAACAATTAAAACTTGTACAATATATTATATATAGAGATCTAGTATTACTAATAGAAGTTAGAAGTAATAGAGTTACTTACTACATCTAGTCTATATCTCTGGAATTTTCTAGATCTACTAACTACTTTAACTAAACTAATATTATTTATTATTTACTATTTAGTAAATAATAGTATGTCAATACTATGTATAATGTCACTACTCATTAGTGAACTCTGCCTGGGTGACCCTGAGCCTTATCATAGATCTAGTAAGTAGCATCATAAAGCCAATAAAGGAGGGGTAGAGACACTAGTGACTAGAATCTAGATTATAATTATTATGTATCAATATTTAGTCATACTCAAGATACTGACTCACTGAGTTGAGTCATGGAGTATAACTCAAGTATAGGTATAGATAATAGTCAGTATAGAGTCATTAGAGACTCGAGTCAGAGTAGAGCTAAGAGGGGTAGTCAGTGCTAGAGTACTACACTCTACAGTAGTCAGTAGATCTAGATATATCCCGTACAAGATTCTGCTCTTCTAGATCTAGAGTCTAGTCTAACTAGATCTAGATCTAATACTAGATGATCTACCTTTTCGTGAAAAATAGACTCCATTTTGAATTGAAAAATATAAAATAAGTAATCTTCAGTTTTTAACTGCTCGATGCTGTATTTACAAAAATATCTTTCGTTTTTTTTTAAACTTGAATATTATAATTTTATATTGGCTTCTATCTACATATGGATATCTCATTTATCTGTATTTTCGTAGGGGAAAATGATTTTGTCCTGTCGTGACCGTTCTATTTACATGTTATATTTTTTCTGTTACTACCTTATATTGTGTTACCAATGAAAAAAACAGACCTAGCTAATACTTGTGACGTTTCCCTTAATGAACAGCATTTTTTTCTTCTTTCCATTTTCTTTTAATTCTTATTTTTTAACATTAGGGTCATTTTGTTTTCTAAAAATCAAGCCGAGTAATTGGTATAGCTTTAATAATAATAATAACGCCTGTGACTTAAATCCCTAGGAATAGCATACTTAATTTTTAATTTATACTACTGCTATTGAAGATCTTTTGCAAAATCAACGTCGATGTTTAATTAAAACAAATGGTCTAAACACATGTAAGAAAAGTACAGAGCGAGCCAATAGAAATAAATTAAAAATAATTATGTGGCTGTGTCATAAGGTTGGCATTACACATGCATTTGACTCAAGCTTATTCGTGAAAATTTGGGATGGCCCTGATAAGGGCCGGTGTTTTCTTGACAGGTGTGAGATGCAGCGTTTGAGATGGTTTTAACCACCAAAGCCATACAGGGTACGTCCTTGGCGTTTCAATGCGTAGACCACATCCATAGCAGTGACAGTCTTCCTCTTGGCATGCTCGGTGTAGGTGACGGCATCCCTGATGACATTTTCAAGGAAAACCTTTAGGACACCTCTGGTTTCTTCATAGATCAGACCAGAGATACGTTTGACACCACCTCTGCGAGCAAGACGACGGATGGCAGGCTTAGTGATACCCTGGATGTTATCACGCAATACTTTGCGGTGACGCTTGGCGCCTCCTTTGCCTAAGCCCTTTCCACCTTTACCACGTCCAGACATGTTGATGTAGAAGATTTTTACCGAATCGACTGACTGAACGACGCGGGCACACTTCTATTTATACTGACGACGCGCTTGGCTCACTCAACGTGGCGGACGTCGATTGTCATTGGTTACTCCTCGCACTACAGTCCACTAATGGGAACCAATCAGGTTGTAGCTTCAGGGCGCTTACATTCACGAATGAATCACTACCGTACCAAAGAACTACTCTACCTTTCCCCTCCCTCCCTCTCATCCAAATAACAAAACAAAAGTAGTTCTCCCACTCCCATCCGAATAGGAAGAGTTCTTTCTCAACGATTTACAGCCATCAAACGTAGTTTTAAATATAATGTTATTCATATCTTGTTGCAAAACACCACCAAGTTTAATTTTGTCTTGCCTCTAATAAAACATTGTTAACTTTTAATAACTAGATATATGGGTCTATTAGAAGGAAATGCCAGAGATAGGCAGCAAAAAAATATACAACGGTATGTGTGTAAGTTTTTTTTTTTTACCACTCATGCAAAATGTATACATATTATAGCTACGGTGGTGGCAATAAATTACATAACGTCAACTCAAAAGCTAATTTAGGAATATGTGTTGGTCCTAAAAAGGACCGTTGATGGCTGGTTTTGGGGCAAAGAGGGAGGAGTTTGTTTAAGCACGCTCACCACGAATACGTCTGGCAAGCTGGATGTCTTTGGGCATGATTGTGACACGCTTGGCGTGGATGGCACACAAGTTGGTATCTTCAAAGAGACCGACAAGGTAAGCCTCGCTGGCCTCTTGGAGAGCCATAACTGCAGAGCTCTGGAAGCGCAGGTCAGTCTTGAAATCTTGAGCGATCTCACGGACCAAACGTTGGAATGGCAGTTTGCGGATCAGAAGCTCAGTGCTCTTCTGGTAACGACGGATTTCTCTCAGGGCGACAGTGCCGGGCCTGTAACGATGGGGCTTCTTAACACCTCCGGTAGCTGGTGCTGATTTCCTTGCAGCCTTTGTGGCCAGCTGTTTACGTGGTGCCTTACCACCAGTGGATTTACGAGCGGTTTGCTTGGTTCTAGCCATTGCGGAGTTTCGAGCGACTTGATTGAGATCAAGAATGTCTCAGCGCGCGACCGAGTCAAGCTTATATAGGACAGCGTCAGCGTAGATTTAGCCCTGTGCACGACGATTGGTCTATCCGTGAACATCGTTTCTTGATTGGACGTTACATTCTGAACGCTGCTCGCTGCGTCTCGAAAACCAAACTATATCGCCGCGGTACTAATAGTAAGAGCTTTTTTTTTTTTCCCCCACCACAAAATTCCTGTATGATCATGAAAAGGAATAAATATTGTCTTTGATAGAGCTAAAGGAACGAAAACGGAGATGTTTAGACGAATCAGTGATATTATTTACAGGACAAAGAAAAACATTATCACCACGTTCACTTTATTGAGGCCAACTTGTCGTATTCTTTTCTCCATTCATCATTCATTGGTTTATCTAGAGGTTCCTCGTTCTGATTGGTACATTCGTTCTGTACTCGGTTGGCCTAGTTAGTTTTAGTTTGCATTGATAGAAGTTTGCGCCAATGTTAATTCTGTCACTTTTTAAGTTGTTGATTACCGATATTAATTTATTTGTGTGTGTGTGTGTGTGTGTGTGTTTAAAATAATGAACTAAACACCAAAAAAAGTGTGGTGTCGATTTTTTTCCTTTTTTGAAAGTTAGATATTAAAAACCAAAAAAAAAACAAAAAAAACCTGCTGTTGTTTCTTTTCTTGTGCATAAATGTATTATCTGTTTCTCAATGTAATGTCACAGTTTGATACGCAGCATAGAAGTACAAATTCGCTGTTAGTAGCCAAGCCATTTTATCTTAATTATTTAATTTTTTATTCATCAACATCTAAGTGACTTGATTAATCGAACTAATTAATTAAGGAATGAAACATCTGCCTTATAGCCTATGTGTAAAAGTTCATTCGTACAGATAATAAAAAAATAAATAAATTGTGTAAGTAAAATAGCAATGTGAAAAAAAAATTGTGTATGTAAGTAAAACAGTAAATGTGAAAAAAAAAATAAATTGGGAAACAATTATGGCAATGCGTGAGCGCAGTGCAAACTCAGTTGCGACCTGCATACGTAAATAATAATGTCTAACTACACATAAAATAAACAAATGTATAACAGCTCGTTTGTTTGTGAACGTCAAAGCTAATTTTGAAATATGTGGAGGTTGTCCTGAAAAGGACAGTGTGTTGTTGGGGGGACTTGGGTGGGAGTGGTGTTGAATGACGATTTATGCCTTGCCACCTGGTGTCTTTTGAGACTTCTTGGGCAGAAGTACGGCTTGGATGTTGGGCAAGACACCACCCTGAGCGATGGTGACGCCAGACAGAAGTTTGTTCAACTCCTCGTCGTTTCTGATGGCCAGCTGAAGGTGACGGGGAATGATTCTTGTCTTCTTGTTGTCTCTGGCAGCGTTGCCAGCCAACTCGAGAACTTCGGCAGCCAAATACTCGAGCACTGCAGCGAGGTAAACAGGGGCGCCGGCACCAACACGCTCAGCATAGTTTCCCTTTCTCAACAGACGGTGGATACGACCGACTGGAAACTGAAGTCCAGCCCTGGATGAACGAGACTTTGACTTGCCTTTAACTTTGCCTCCTTTACCGCGTCCGGACATTTTCTTATTGTGTATGTAGAGATGAAACAAGGCGCACACAGAAATATGCGAGTGAGACAACAGCGCGCCGCTCGACCCATTTTATACGAAATCGAGCGGACTTTCGGTTAGTGAGAAAGCAGCGCTCCGATTGGTCCAACGCGCTCGTACTCTGTCGCGTACTCGCCCGATTTCCACGCCGTTTCGTATATAAAGCGACCGCTTCGTCAGTCCTGCTCAGTTTCGCGTATCACGCACAGATCGAAAACCATGCCACCCAAAGTATCGTCCAAGGGAGCCAAGAAAGCCGGCAAGGCTAAAGCCGTACGCACCGGCGATAAGAAGAAGAAGAGGAGGAGAAAGGAAAGCTACAGCATCTACATTTACAAAGTGTTGAAACAAGTGCACCCTGACACTGGTATCTCCTCAAAGGCCATGTCAATCATGAACTCTTTTGTGAATGACATCTTTGAGCGCATCTCAGCCGAGGCTAGCCGTTTGGCTCACTACAACAAACGCAGCACCATCACATCTAGGGAGATCCAGACTGCCGTCCGTCTCCTACTCCCTGGTGAGCTGGCCAAGCACGCTGTCAGTGAGGGTACCAAGGCAGTCACCAAGTACACCACTAGCAAATAAAGCAGCCTCCCACCCACCCACCCACCCACCCTTTTTTTTTTCTCCCCACACAACGGCCCTTTTTAGGGCCTCCAATTTCTTCACAATTATGCTTGAGTAATGCACAATCTAAACGAGACTAGTTTGTTGTATTCTTTCTGACTGATTCTGGGAAGAAGGGCAAATGAATTATTGCATCAATAAAACAAGCGTGCAAAATCCGTCCTTTATTGTAAGAAATAGCGGGACGAATTACTATTGTTAGGCCTTGGCTAGTGATAGGAAAGAAAAATAATACTAGAGTGATGTAAACGTTTATAAATTGTACATACATGACAAAGGATAGAAGAACACAACACATAACATACGCCAGTCATTCCCTTATCACGTTCACAAAAGCGAGAGCTTGGCGGTAATTTTTTTTTGTTTTGTTTAATCTAGTAGCAATAGCAGACGACCGCGCCGAGTACGACTAGAGTTGACCAATCAGAAAGCCAACGCTTTAAATAGACCCACAAAACCAAAACAAAAAATGTGCTGAGAGAAGAAAAAAAAATATACTGCCAGCGGTTGGGTTGGAAAAGAAAGAGTGTTTACTTTGAATTTTCTGGTAGGCCATCAATATTAACTGATCACTTAACCCCCTTGCACAATAACAAAGAAACAAACAAAAGGTCTAAAAAATTAAAAAATAACTATATGTACATACTAAACCTCCCAAGGAGTGTCTACGGCCATACCACGTTGAAAATACCGGTTCTCGTCCGATCACCGAAGTCAAGCAACGTCGGGCGTGGTTAGTACTTAGATGGGTGACCGCTTGGGAACACCACGTGTTGTAGACACTTTTTTTTTTTTTTTTTTTCAATATTTAAAAATTATTTATCATTTTCTACATATTATGCCATTAGACGCGCCGCATTTTCTTTTAATTCTTATTTTTTAACATTAGGGTCATTTTGTTTTCTAAAAATCAAGCCGAGTAATTGGTATAGCTTTAATAATAATAATAACGCCTGTGACTTAAATCCCTAGGAATAGCATACTTAATTTTTAATTTATACTACTGCTATTGAAGATCTTTTGCAAAATCAACGTCGATGTTTAATTAAAACAAATGGTCTAAACACATGTAAGAAAAGTACAGAGCGAGCCAATAGAAATAAATTAAAAATAATTATGTGGCTGTGTCATAAGGTTGGCATTACACATGCATTTGACTCAAGCTTATTCGTGAAAATTTGGGATGGCCCTGATAAGGGCCGGTGTTTTCTTGACAGGTGTGAGATGCAGCGTTTGAGATGGTTTTAACCACCAAAGCCATACAGGGTACGTCCTTGGCGTTTCAATGCGTAGACCACATCCATAGCAGTGACAGTCTTCCTCTTGGCATGCTCGGTGTAGGTGACGGCATCCCTGATGACATTTTCAAGGAAAACCTTTAGGACACCTCTGGTTTCTTCATAGATCAGACCAGAGATACGTTTGACACCACCTCTGCGAGCAAGACGACGGATGGCAGGCTTAGTGATACCCTGGATGTTATCACGCAATACTTTGCGGTGACGCTTGGCGCCTCCTTTGCCTAAGCCCTTTCCACCTTTACCACGTCCAGACATGTTGATGTAGAAGATTTTTACCGAATCGACTGACTGAACGACGCGGGCACACTTCTATTTATACTGACGACGCGCTTGGCTCACTCAACGTGGCGGACGTCGATTGTCATTGGTTACTCCTCGCACTACAGTCCACTAATGGGAACCAATCAGGTTGTAGCTTCAGGGCGCTTACATTCACGAATGAATCACTACCGTACCAAAGAACTACTCTACCTTTCCCCTCCCTCCCTCTCATCCAAATAACAAAACAAAAGTAGTTCTCCCACTCCCATCCGAATAGGAAGAGTTCTTTCTCAACGATTTACAGCCATCAAACGTAGTTTTAAATATAATGTTATTCATATCTTGTTGCAAAACACCACCAAGTTTAATTTTGTCTTGCCTCTAATAAAACATTGTTAACTTTTAATAACTAGATATATGGGTCTATTAGAAGGAAATGCCAGAGATAGGCAGCAAAAAAATATACAACGGTATGTGTGTAAGTTTTTTTTTTTTACCACTCATGCAAAATGTATACATATTATAGCTACGGTGGTGGCAATAAATTACATAACGTCAACTCAAAAGCTAATTTAGGAATATGTGTTGGTCCTAAAAAGGACCGTTGATGGCTGGTTTTGGGGCAAAGAGGGAGGAGTTTGTTTAAGCACGCTCACCACGAATACGTCTGGCAAGCTGGATGTCTTTGGGCATGATTGTGACACGCTTGGCGTGGATGGCACACAAGTTGGTATCTTCAAAGAGACCGACAAGGTAAGCCTCGCTGGCCTCTTGGAGAGCCATAACTGCAGAGCTCTGGAAGCGCAGGTCAGTCTTGAAATCTTGAGCGATCTCACGGACCAAACGTTGGAATGGCAGTTTGCGGATCAGAAGCTCAGTGCTCTTCTGGTAACGACGGATTTCTCTCAGGGCGACAGTGCCGGGCCTGTAACGATGGGGCTTCTTAACACCTCCGGTAGCTGGTGCTGATTTCCTTGCAGCCTTTGTGGCCAGCTGTTTACGTGGTGCCTTACCACCAGTGGATTTACGAGCGGTTTGCTTGGTTCTAGCCATTGCGGAGTTTCGAGCGACTTGATTGAGATCAAGAATGTCTCAGCGCGCGACCGAGTCAAGCTTATATAAGACAGCGTCAGCGTAGATTTAGCCCTGTGCACGACGATTGGTCTATCCGTGAACATCGTTTCTTGATTGGACGTTACATTCTGAACGCTGCTCGCTGCGTCTCGAAAACCAAACTATATCGCCGCGGTACTAATAGTAAGAGCTTTTTTTTTTTCCCCACCACAAAATTCCTGTATGATCATGAAAAGGAATAAATATTGTCTTTGATAGAGCTAAAGGAACGAAAACGGAGATGTTTAGACGAATCAGTGATATTATTTACAGGACAAAGAAAAACATTATCACCACGTTCACTTTATTGAGGCCAACTTGTCGTATTCTTTTCTCCATTCATCATTCATTGGTTTATCTAGAGGTTCCTCGTTCTGATTGGTACATTCGTTCTGTACTCGGTTGGCCTAGTTAGTTTTAGTTTGCATTGATAGAAGTTTGCGCCAATGTTAATTCTGTCACTTTTTAAGTTGTTGATTACCGATATTAATTTATTTGTGTGTGTGTGTGTGTGTGTGTGTTTAAAATAATGAACTAAACACCAAAAAAAGTGTGGTGTCGATTTTTTTCCTTTTTTGAAAGTTAGATATTAAAAACCAAAAAAAAAACAAAAAAAACCTGCTGTTGTTTCTTTTCTTGTGCATAAATGTATTATCTGTTTCTCAATGTAATGTCACAGTTTGATACGCAGCATAGAAGTACAAATTCGCTGTTAGTAGCCAAGCCATTTTATCTTAATTATTTAATTTTTTATTCATCAACATCTAAGTGACTTGATTAATCGAACTAATTAATTAAGGAATGAAACATCTGCCTTATAGCCTATGTGTAAAAGTTCATTCGTACAGATAATAAAAAAATAAATAAATTGTGTAAGTAAAATAGCAATGTGAAAAAAAAATTGTGTATGTAAGTAAAACAGTAAATGTGAAAAAAAAAATAAATTGGGAAACAATTATGGCAATGCGTGAGCGCAGTGCAAACTCAGTTGCGACCTGCATACGTAAATAATAATGTCTAACTACACATAAAATAAACAAATGTATAACAGCTCGTTTGTTTGTGAACGTCAAAGCTAATTTTGAAATATGTGGAGGTTGTCCTGAAAAGGACAGTGTGTTGTTGGGGGGACTTGGGTGGGAGTGGTGTTGAATGACGATTTATGCCTTGCCACCTGGTGTCTTTTGAGACTTCTTGGGCAGAAGTACGGCTTGGATGTTGGGCAAGACACCACCCTGAGCGATGGTGACGCCAGACAGAAGTTTGTTCAACTCCTCGTCGTTTCTGATGGCCAGCTGAAGGTGACGGGGAATGATTCTTGTCTTCTTGTTGTCTCTGGCAGCGTTGCCAGCCAACTCGAGAACTTCGGCAGCCAAATACTCGAGCACTGCAGCGAGGTAAACAGGGGCGCCGGCACCAACACGCTCAGCATAGTTTCCCTTTCTCAACAGACGGTGGATACGACCGACTGGAAACTGAAGTCCAGCCCTGGATGAACGAGACTTTGACTTGCCTTTAACTTTGCCTCCTTTACCGCGTCCGGACATTTTCTTATTGTGTATGTAGAGATGAAACAAGGCGCACACAGAAATATGCGAGTGAGACAACAGCGCGCCGCTCGACCCATTTTATACGAAATCGAGCGGACTTTCGGTTAGTGAGAAAGCAGCGCTCCGATTGGTCCAACGCGCTCGTACTCTGTCGCGTACTCGCCCGATTTCCACGCCGTTTCGTATATAAAGCGACCGCTTCGTCAGTCCTGCTCAGTTTCGCGTATCACGCACAGATCGAAAACCATGCCACCCAAAGTATCGTCCAAGGGAGCCAAGAAAGCCGGCAAGGCTAAAGCCGTACGCACCGGCGATAAGAAGAAGAAGAGGAGGAGAAAGGAAAGCTACAGCATCTACATTTACAAAGTGTTGAAACAAGTGCACCCTGACACTGGTATCTCCTCAAAGGCCATGTCAATCATGAACTCTTTTGTGAATGACATCTTTGAGCGCATCTCAGCCGAGGCTAGCCGTTTGGCTCACTACAACAAACGCAGCACCATCACATCTAGGGAGATCCAGACTGCCGTCCGTCTCCTACTCCCTGGTGAGCTGGCCAAGCACGCTGTCAGTGAGGGTACCAAGGCAGTCACCAAGTACACCACTAGCAAATAAAGCAGCCTCCCACCCACCCACCCACCCACCCTTTTTTTTTTCTCCCCACACAACGGCCCTTTTTAGGGCCTCCAATTTCTTCACAATTATGCTTGAGTAATGCACAATCTAAACGAGACTAGTTTGTTGTATTCTTTCTGACTGATTCTGGGAAGAAGGGCAAATGAATTATTGCATCAATAAAACAAGCGTGCAAAATCCGTCCTTTATTGTAAGAAATAGCGGGACGAATTACTATTGTTAGGCCTTGGCTAGTGATAGGAAAGAAAAATAATACTAGAGTGATGTAAACGTTTATAAATTGTACATACATGACAAAGGATAGAAGAACACAACACATAACATACGCCAGTCATTCCCTTATCACGTTCACAAAAGCGAGAGCTTGGCGGTAATTTTTTTTTGTTTTGTTTAATCTAGTAGCAATAGCAGACGACCGCGCCGAGTACGACTAGAGTTGACCAATCAGAAAGCCAACGCTTTAAATAGACCCACAAAACCAAAACAAAAAATGTGCTGAGAGAAGAAAAAAAAATATACTGCCAGCGGTTGGGTTGGAAAAGAAAGAGTGTTTACTTTGAATTTTCTGGTAGGCCATCAATATTAACTGATCACTTAACCCCCTTGCACAATAACAAAGAAACAAACAAAAGGTCTAAAAAATTAAAAAATAACTATATGTACATACTAAACCTCCCAAGGAGTGTCTACGGCCATACCACGTTGAAAATACCGGTTCTCGTCCGATCACCGAAGTCAAGCAACGTCGGGCGTGGTTAGTACTTAGATGGGTGACCGCTTGGGAACACCACGTGTTGTAGACACTTTTTTTTTTTTTTTTTTTTCAATATTTAAAAATTATTTATCATTTTCTACATATTATGCCATTAGACGCGCCGCATTTTCTTTTAATTCTTATTTTTTAACATTAGGGTCATTTTGTTTTCTAAAAATCAAGCCGAGTAATTGGTATAGCTTTAATAATAATAATAACGCCTGTGACTTAAATCCCTAGGAATAGCATACTTAATTTTTAATTTATACTACTGCTATTGAAGATCTTTTGCAAAATCAACGTCGATGTTTAATTAAAACAAATGGTCTAAACACATGTAAGAAAAGTACAGAGCGAGCCAATAGAAATAAATTAAAAATAATTATGTGGCTGTGTCATAAGGTTGGCATTACACATGCATTTGACTCAAGCTTATTCGTGAAAATTTGGGATGGCCCTGATAAGGGCCGGTGTTTTCTTGACAGGTGTGAGATGCAGCGTTTGAGATGGTTTTAACCACCAAAGCCATACAGGGTACGTCCTTGGCGTTTCAATGCGTAGACCACATCCATAGCAGTGACAGTCTTCCTCTTGGCATGCTCGGTGTAGGTGACGGCATCCCTGATGACATTTTCAAGGAAAACCTTTAGGACACCTCTGGTTTCTTCATAGATCAGACCAGAGATACGTTTGACACCACCTCTGCGAGCAAGACGACGGATGGCAGGCTTAGTGATACCCTGGATGTTATCACGCAATACTTTGCGGTGACGCTTGGCGCCTCCTTTGCCTAAGCCCTTTCCACCTTTACCACGTCCAGACATGTTGATGTAGAAGATTTTTACCGAATCGACTGACTGAACGACGCGGGCACACTTCTATTTATACTGACGACGCGCTTGGCTCACTCAACGTGGCGGACGTCGATTGTCATTGGTTACTCCTCGCACTACAGTCCACTAATGGGAACCAATCAGGTTGTAGCTTCAGGGCGCTTACATTCACGAATGAATCACTACCGTACCAAAGAACTACTCTACCTTTCCCCTCCCTCCCTCTCATCCAAATAACAAAACAAAAGTAGTTCTCCCACTCCCATCCGAATAGGAAGAGTTCTTTCTCAACGATTTACAGCCATCAAACGTAGTTTTAAATATAATGTTATTCATATCTTGTTGCAAAACACCACCAAGTTTAATTTTGTCTTGCCTCTAAATAAAACATTGTTAACTTTTAATAACTAGATATATGGGTCTATTAGAAGGAAATGCCAGAGATAGGCAGCAAAAAAATATACAACGGTATGTGTGTAAGTTTTTTTTTTTTTACCACTCATGCAAAATGTATACATATTATAGCTACGGTGGTGGCAATAAATTACATAACGTCAACTCAAAAGCTAATTTAGGAATATGTGTTGGTCCTAAAAAGGACCGTTGATGGCTGGTTTTGGGGCAAAGAGGGAGGAGTTTGTTTAAGCACGCTCACCACGAATACGTCTGGCAAGCTGGATGTCTTTGGGCATGATTGTGACACGCTTGGCGTGGATGGCACACAAGTTGGTATCTTCAAAGAGACCGACAAGGTAAGCCTCGCTGGCCTCTTGGAGAGCCATAACTGCAGAGCTCTGGAAGCGCAGGTCAGTCTTGAAATCTT
Source organism: Biomphalaria pfeifferi (assembly GCA_030265305.1). Classification (NCBI taxonomy): domain Eukaryota; kingdom Metazoa; phylum Mollusca; class Gastropoda; family Planorbidae; genus Biomphalaria; species Biomphalaria pfeifferi. The sequence goes on along the minus strand of JASAOG010000058.1, from coordinate 12,807 downwards.
GAGCGATCTCACGGACCAAACGTTGGAATGGCAGTTTGCGGATCAGAAGCTCAGTGCTCTTCTGGTAACGACGGATTTCTCTCAGGGCGACAGTGCCGGGCCTGTAACGATGGGGCTTCTTAACACCTCCGGTAGCTGGTGCTGATTTCCTTGCAGCCTTTGTGGCCAGCTGTTTACGTGGTGCCTTACCACCAGTGGATTTACGAGCGGTTTGCTTGGTTCTAGCCATTGCGGAGTTTCGAGCGACTTGATTGAGATCAAGAATGTCTCAGCGCGCGACCGAGTCAAGCTTATATAGGACAGCGTCAGCGTAGATTTAGCCCTGTGCACGACGATTGGTCTATCCGTGAACATCGTTTCTTGATTGGACGTTACATTCTGAACGCTGCTCGCTGCGTCTCGAAAACCAAACTATATCGCCGCGGTACTAATAGTAAGAGCTTTTTTTTTTTTCCCCACCACAAAATTCCTGTATGATCATGAAAAGGAATAAATATTGTCTTTGATAGAGCTAAAGGAACGAAAACGGAGATGTTTAGACGAATCAGTGATATTATTTACAGGACAAAGAAAAACATTATCACCACGTTCACTTTATTGAGGCCAACTTGTCGTATTCTTTTCTCCATTCATCATTCATTGGTTTATCTAGAGGTTCCTCGTTCTGATTGGTACATTCGTTCTGTACTCGGTTGGCCTAGTTAGTTTTAGTTTGCATTGATAGAAGTTTGCGCCAATGTTAATTCTGTCACTTTTTAAGTTGTTGATTACCGATATTAATTTATTTGTGTGTGTGTGTGTGTGTGTGTGTTTAAAATAATGAACTAAACACCAAAAAAAGTGTGGTGTCGATTTTTTTCCTTTTTTGAAAGTTAGATATTAAAAACCAAAAAAAAAACAAAAAAAACCTGCTGTTGTTTCTTTTCTTGTGCATAAATGTATTATCTGTTTCTCAATGTAATGTCACAGTTTGATACGCAGCATAGAAGTACAAATTCGCTGTTAGTAGCCAAGCCATTTTATCTTAATTATTTAATTTTTTATTCATCAACATCTAAGTGACTTGATTAATCGAACTAATTAATTAAGGAATGAAACATCTGCCTTATAGCCTATGTGTAAAAGTTCATTCGTACAGATAATAAAAAAATAAATAAATTGTGTAAGTAAAATAGCAATGTGAAAAAAAAATTGTGTATGTAAGTAAAACAGTAAATGTGAAAAAAAAAATAAATTGGGAAACAATTATGGCAATGCGTGAGCGCAGTGCAAACTCAGTTGCGACCTGCATACGTAAATAATAATGTCTAACTACACATAAAATAAACAAATGTATAACAGCTCGTTTGTTTGTGAACGTCAAAGCTAATTTTGAAATATGTGGAGGTTGTCCTGAAAAGGACAGTGTGTTGTTGGGGGGACTTGGGTGGGAGTGGTGTTGAATGACGATTTATGCCTTGCCACCTGGTGTCTTTTGAGACTTCTTGGGCAGAAGTACGGCTTGGATGTTGGGCAAGACACCACCCTGAGCGATGGTGACGCCAGACAGAAGTTTGTTCAACTCCTCGTCGTTTCTGATGGCCAGCTGAAGGTGACGGGGAATGATTCTTGTCTTCTTGTTGTCTCTGGCAGCGTTGCCAGCCAACTCGAGAACTTCGGCAGCCAAATACTCGAGCACTGCAGCGAGGTAAACAGGGGCGCCGGCACCAACACGCTCAGCATAGTTTCCCTTTCTCAACAGACGGTGGATACGACCGACTGGAAACTGAAGTCCAGCCCTGGATGAACGAGACTTTGACTTGCCTTTAACTTTGCCTCCTTTACCGCGTCCGGACATTTTCTTATTGTGTATGTAGAGATGAAACAAGGCGCACACAGAAATATGCGAGTGAGACAACAGCGCGCCGCTCGACCCATTTTATACGAAATCGAGCGGACTTTCGGTTAGTGAGAAAGCAGCGCTCCGATTGGTCCAACGCGCTCGTACTCTGTCGCGTACTCGCCCGATTTCCACGCCGTTTCGTATATAAAGCGACCGCTTCGTCAGTCCTGCTCAGTTTCGCGTATCACGCACAGATCGAAAACCATGCCACCCAAAGTATCGTCCAAGGGAGCCAAGAAAGCCGGCAAGGCTAAAGCCGTACGCACCGGCGATAAGAAGAAGAAGAGGAGGAGAAAGGAAAGCTACAGCATCTACATTTACAAAGTGTTGAAACAAGTGCACCCTGACACTGGTATCTCCTCAAAGGCCATGTCAATCATGAACTCTTTTGTGAATGACATCTTTGAGCGCATCTCAGCCGAGGCTAGCCGTTTGGCTCACTACAACAAACGCAGCACCATCACATCTAGGGAGATCCAGACTGCCGTCCGTCTCCTACTCCCTGGTGAGCTGGCCAAGCACGCTGTCAGTGAGGGTACCAAGGCAGTCACCAAGTACACCACTAGCAAATAAAGCAGCCTCCCACCCACCCACCCACCCACCCTTTTTTTTTTCTCCCCACACAACGGCCCTTTTTAGGGCCTCCAATTTCTTCACAATTATGCTTGAGTAATGCACAATCTAAACGAGACTAGTTTGTTGTATTCTTTCTGACTGATTCTGGGAAGAAGGGCAAATGAATTATTGCATCAATAAAACAAGCGTGCAAAATCCGTCCTTTATTGTAAGAAATAGCGGGACGAATTACTATTGTTAGGCCTTGGCTAGTGATAGGAAAGAAAAATAATACTAGAGTGATGTAAACGTTTATAAATTGTACATACATGACAAAGGATAGAAGAACACAACACATAACATACGCCAGTCATTCCCTTATCACGTTCACAAAAGCGAGAGCTTGGCGGTAATTTTTTTTTGTTTTGTTTAATCTAGTAGCAATAGCAGACGACCGCGCCGAGTACGACTAGAGTTGACCAATCAGAAAGCCAACGCTTTAAATAGACCCACAAAACCAAAACAAAAAATGTGCTGAGAGAAGAAAAAAAAATATACTGCCAGCGGTTGGGTTGGAAAAGAAAGAGTGTTTACTTTGAATTTTCTGGTAGGCCATCAATATTAACTGATCACTTAACCCCCTTGCACAATAACAAAGAAACAAACAAAAGGTCTAAAAAATTAAAAAATAACTATATGTACATACTAAACCTCCCAAGGAGTGTCTACGGCCATACCACGTTGAAAATACCGGTTCTCGTCCGATCACCGAAGTCAAGCAACGTCGGGCGTGGTTAGTACTTAGATGGGTGACCGCTTGGGAACACCACGTGTTGTAGACACTTTTTTTTTTTTTTTTTTTTCAATATTTAAAAATTATTTATCATTTTCTACATATTATGCCATTAGACGCGCCGCATTTTCTTTTAATTCTTATTTTTTAACATTAGGGTCATTTTGTTTTCTAAAAATCAAGCCGAGTAATTGGTATAGCTTTAATAATAATAATAACGCCTGTGACTTAAATCCCTAGGAATAGCATACTTAATTTTTAATTTATACTACTGCTATTGAAGATCTTTTGCAAAATCAACGTCGATGTTTAATTAAAACAAATGGTCTAAACACATGTAAGAAAAGTACAGAGCGAGCCAATAGAAATAAATTAAAAATAATTATGTGGCTGTGTCATAAGGTTGGCATTACACATGCATTTGACTCAAGCTTATTCGTGAAAATTTGGGATGGCCCTGATAAGGGCCGGTGTTTTCTTGACAGGTGTGAGATGCAGCGTTTGAGATGGTTTTAACCACCAAAGCCATACAGGGTACGTCCTTGGCGTTTCAATGCGTAGACCACATCCATAGCAGTGACAGTCTTCCTCTTGGCATGCTCGGTGTAGGTGACGGCATCCCTGATGACATTTTCAAGGAAAACCTTTAGGACACCTCTGGTTTCTTCATAGATCAGACCAGAGATACGTTTGACACCACCTCTGCGAGCAAGACGACGGATGGCAGGCTTAGTGATACCCTGGATGTTATCACGCAATACTTTGCGGTGACGCTTGGCGCCTCCTTTGCCTAAGCCCTTTCCACCTTTACCACGTCCAGACATGTTGATGTAGAAGATTTTTACCGAATCGACTGACTGAACGACGCGGGCACACTTCTATTTATACTGACGACGCGCTTGGCTCACTCAACGTGGCGGACGTCGATTGTCATTGGTTACTCCTCGCACTACAGTCCACTAATGGGAACCAATCAGGTTGTAGCTTCAGGGCGCTTACATTCACGAATGAATCACTACCGTACCAAAGAACTACTCTACCTTTCCCCTCCCTCCCTCTCATCCAAATAACAAAACAAAAGTAGTTCTCCCACTCCCATCCGAATAGGAAGAGTTCTTTCTCAACGATTTACAGCCATCAAACGTAGTTTTAAATATAATGTTATTCATATCTTGTTGCAAAACACCACCAAGTTTAATTTTGTCTTGCCTCTAATAAAACATTGTTAACTTTTAATAACTAGATATATGGGTCTATTAGAAGGAAATGCCAGAGATAGGCAGCAAAAAAATATACAACGGTATGTGTGTAAGTTTTTTTTTTTTTACCACTCATGCAAAATGTATACATATTATAGCTACGGTGGTGGCAATAAATTACATAACGTCAACTCAAAAGCTAATTTAGGAATATGTGTTGGTCCTAAAAAGGACCGTTGATGGCTGGTTTTGGGGCAAAGAGGGAGGAGTTTGTTTAAGCACGCTCACCACGAATACGTCTGGCAAGCTGGATGTCTTTGGGCATGATTGTGACACGCTTGGCGTGGATGGCACACAAGTTGGTATCTTCAAAGAGACCGACAAGGTAAGCCTCGCTGGCCTCTTGGAGAGCCATAACTGCAGAGCTCTGGAAGCGCAGGTCAGTCTTGAAATCTTGAGCGATCTCACGGACCAAACGTTGGAATGGCAGTTTGCGGATCAGAAGCTCAGTGCTCTTCTGGTAACGACGGATTTCTCTCAGGGCGACAGTGCCGGGCCTGTAACGATGGGGCTTCTTAACACCTCCGGTAGCTGGTGCTGATTTCCTTGCAGCCTTTGTGGCCAGCTGTTTACGTGGTGCCTTACCACCAGTGGATTTACGAGCGGTTTGCTTGGTTCTAGCCATTGCGGAGTTTCGAGCGACTTGATTGAGATCAAGAATGTCTCAGCGCGCGACCGAGTCAAGCTTATATAGGACAGCGTCAGCGTAGATTTAGCCCTGTGCACGACGATTGGTCTATCCGTGAACATCGTTTCTTGATTGGACGTTACATTCTGAACGCTGCTCGCTGCGTCTCGAAAACCAAACTATATCGCCGCGGTACTAATAGTAAGAGCTTTTTTTTTTTTCCCCACCACAAAATTCCTGTATGATCATGAAAAGGAATAAATATTGTCTTTGATAGAGCTAAAGGAACGAAAACGGAGATGTTTAGACGAATCAGTGATATTATTTACAGGACAAAGAAAAACATTATCACCACGTTCACTTTATTGAGGCCAACTTGTCGTATTCTTTTCTCCATTCATCATTCATTGGTTTATCTAGAGGTTCCTCGTTCTGATTGGTACATTCGTTCTGTACTCGGTTGGCCTAGTTAGTTTTAGTTTGCATTGATAGAAGTTTGCGCCAATGTTAATTCTGTCACTTTTTAAGTTGTTGATTACCGATATTAATTTATTTGTGTGTGTGTGTGTGTGTGTGTGTTTAAAATAATGAACTAAACACCAAAAAAAGTGTGGTGTCGATTTTTTTCCTTTTTTGAAAGTTAGATATTAAAAACCAAAAAAAAAACAAAAAAAACCTGCTGTTGTTTCTTTTCTTGTGCATAAATGTATTATCTGTTTCTCAATGTAATGTCACAGTTTGATACGCAGCATAGAAGTACAAATTCGCTGTTAGTAGCCAAGCCATTTTATCTTAATTATTTAATTTTTTATTCATCAACATCTAAGTGACTTGATTAATCGAACTAATTAATTAAGGAATGAAACATCTGCCTTATAGCCTATGTGTAAAAGTTCATTCGTACAGATAATAAAAAAATAAATAAATTGTGTAAGTAAAATAGCAATGTGAAAAAAAAATTGTGTATGTAAGTAAAACAGTAAATGTGAAAAAAAAAATAAATTGGGAAACAATTATGGCAATGCGTGAGCGCAGTGCAAACTCAGTTGCGACCTGCATACGTAAATAATAATGTCTAACTACACATAAAATAAACAAATGTATAACAGCTCGTTTGTTTGTGAACGTCAAAGCTAATTTTGAAATATGTGGAGGTTGTCCTGAAAAGGACAGTGTGTTGTTGGGGGGACTTGGGTGGGAGTGGTGTTGAATGACGATTTATGCCTTGCCACCTGGTGTCTTTTGAGACTTCTTGGGCAGAAGTACGGCTTGGATGTTGGGCAAGACACCACCCTGAGCGATGGTGACGCCAGACAGAAGTTTGTTCAACTCCTCGTCGTTTCTGATGGCCAGCTGAAGGTGACGGGGAATGATTCTTGTCTTCTTGTTGTCTCTGGCAGCGTTGCCAGCCAACTCGAGAACTTCGGCAGCCAAATACTCGAGCACTGCAGCGAGGTAAACAGGGGCGCCGGCACCAACACGCTCAGCATAGTTTCCCTTTCTCAACAGACGGTGGATACGACCGACTGGAAACTGAAGTCCAGCCCTGGATGAACGAGACTTTGACTTGCCTTTAACTTTGCCTCCTTTACCGCGTCCGGACATTTTCTTATTGTGTATGTAGAGATGAAACAAGGCGCACACAGAAATATGCGAGTGAGACAACAGCGCGCCGCTCGACCCATTTTATACGAAATCGAGCGGACTTTCGGTTAGTGAGAAAGCAGCGCTCCGATTGGTCCAACGCGCTCGTACTCTGTCGCGTACTCGCCCGATTTCCACGCCGTTTCGTATATAAAGCGACCGCTTCGTCAGTCCTGCTCAGTTTCGCGTATCACGCACAGATCGAAAACCATGCCACCCAAAGTATCGTCCAAGGGAGCCAAGAAAGCCGGCAAGGCTAAAGCCGTACGCACCGGCGATAAGAAGAAGAAGAGGAGGAGAAAGGAAAGCTACAGCATCTACATTTACAAAGTGTTGAAACAAGTGCACCCTGACACTGGTATCTCCTCAAAGGCCATGTCAATCATGAACTCTTTTGTGAATGACATCTTTGAGCGCATCTCAGCCGAGGCTAGCCGTTTGGCTCACTACAACAAACGCAGCACCATCACATCTAGGGAGATCCAGACTGCCGTCCGTCTCCTACTCCCTGGTGAGCTGGCCAAGCACGCTGTCAGTGAGGGTACCAAGGCAGTCACCAAGTACACCACTAGCAAATAAAGCAGCCTCCCACCCACCCACCCACCCACCCTTTTTTTTTTCTCCCCACACAACGGCCCTTTTTAGGGCCTCCAATTTCTTCACAATTATGCTTGAGTAATGCACAATCTAAACGAGACTAGTTTGTTGTATTCTTTCTGACTGATTCTGGGAAGAAGGGCAAATGAATTATTGCATCAATAAAACAAGCGTGCAAAATCCGTCCTTTATTGTAAGAAATAGCGGGACGAATTACTATTGTTAGGCCTTGGCTAGTGATAGGAAAGAAAAATAATACTAGAGTGATGTAAACGTTTATAAATTGTACATACATGACAAAGGATAGAAGAACACAACACATAACATACGCCAGTCATTCCCTTATCACGTTCACAAAAGCGAGAGCTTGGCGGTAATTTTTTTTTGTTTTGTTTAATCTAGTAGCAATAGCAGACGACCGCGCCGAGTACGACTAGAGTTGACCAATCAGAAAGCCAACGCTTTAAATAGACCCACAAAACCAAAACAAAAAATGTGCTGAGAGAAGAAAAAAAAATATACTGCCAGCGGTTGGGTTGGAAAAGAAAGAGTGTTTACTTTGAATTTTCTGGTAGGCCATCAATATTAACTGATCACTTAACCCCCTTGCACAATAACAAAGAAACAAACAAAAGGTCTAAAAAATTAAAAAATAACTATATGTACATACTAAACCTCCCAAGGAGTGTCTACGGCCATACCACGTTGAAAATACCGGTTCTCGTCCGATCACCGAAGTCAAGCAACGTCGGGCGTGGTTAGTACTTAGATGGGTGACCGCTTGGGAACACCACGTGTTGTAGACACTTTTTTTTTTTTTTTTTTTCAATATTTAAAAATTATTTATCATTTTCTACATATTATGCCATTAGACGCGCCGCATTTTCTTTTAATTCTTATTTTTTAACATTAGGGTCATTTTGTTTTCTAAAAATCAAGCCGAGTAATTGGTATAGCTTTAATAATAATAATAACGCCTGTGACTTAAATCCCTAGGAATAGCATACTTAATTTTTAATTTATACTACTGCTATTGAAGATCTTTTGCAAAATCAACGTCGATGTTTAATTAAAACAAATGGTCTAAACACATGTAAGAAAAGTACAGAGCGAGCCAATAGAAATAAATTAAAAATAATTATGTGGCTGTGTCATAAGGTTGGCATTACACATGCATTTGACTCAAGCTTATTCGTGAAAATTTGGGATGGCCCTGATAAGGGCCGGTGTTTTCTTGACAGGTGTGAGATGCAGCGTTTGAGATGGTTTTAACCACCAAAGCCATACAGGGTACGTCCTTGGCGTTTCAATGCGTAGACCACATCCATAGCAGTGACAGTCTTCCTCTTGGCATGCTCGGTGTAGGTGACGGCATCCCTGATGACATTTTCAAGGAAAACCTTTAGGACACCTCTGGTTTCTTCATAGATCAGACCAGAGATACGTTTGACACCACCTCTGCGAGCAAGACGACGGATGGCAGGCTTAGTGATACCCTGGATGTTATCACGCAATACTTTGCGGTGACGCTTGGCGCCTCCTTTGCCTAAGCCCTTTCCACCTTTACCACGTCCAGACATGTTGATGTAGAAGATTTTTACCGAATCGACTGACTGAACGACGCGGGCACACTTCTATTTATACTGACGACGCGCTTGGCTCACTCAACGTGGCGGACGTCGATTGTCATTGGTTACTCCTCGCACTACAGTCCACTAATGGGAACCAATCAGGTTGTAGCTTCAGGGCGCTTACATTCACGAATGAATCACTACCGTACCAAAGAACTACTCTACCTTTCCCCTCCCTCCCTCTCATCCAAATAACAAAACAAAAGTAGTTCTCCCACTCCCATCCGAATAGGAAGAGTTCTTTCTCAACGATTTACAGCCATCAAACGTAGTTTTAAATATAATGTTATTCATATCTTGTTGCAAAACACCACCAAGTTTAATTTTGTCTTGCCTCTAATAAAACATTGTTAACTTTTAATAACTAGATATATGGGTCTATTAGAAGGAAATGCCAGAGATAGGCAGCAAAAAAATATACAACGGTATGTGTGTAAGTTTTTTTTTTTTACCACTCATGCAAAATGTATACATATTATAGCTACGGTGGTGGCAATAAATTACATAACGTCAACTCAAAAGCTAATTTAGGAATATGTGTTGGTCCTAAAAAGGACCGTTGATGGCTGGTTTTGGGGCAAAGAGGGAGGAGTTTGTTTAAGCACGCTCACCACGAATACGTCTGGCAAGCTGGATGTCTTTGGGCATGATTGTGACACGCTTGGCGTGGATGGCACACAAGTTGGTATCTTCAAAGAGACCGACAAGGTAAGCCTCGCTGGCCTCTTGGAGAGCCATAACTGCAGAGCTCTGGAAGCGCAGGTCAGTCTTGAAATCTTGAGCGATCTCACGGACCAAACGTTGGAATGGCAGTTTGCGGATCAGAAGCTCAGTGCTCTTCTGGTAACGACGGATTTCTCTCAGGGCGACAGTGCCGGGCCTGTAACGATGGGGCTTCTTAACACCTCCGGTAGCTGGTGCTGATTTCCTTGCAGCCTTTGTGGCCAGCTGTTTACGTGGTGCCTTACCACCAGTGGATTTACGAGCGGTTTGCTTGGTTCTAGCCATTGCGGAGTTTCGAGCGACTTGATTGAGATCAAGAATGTCTCAGCGCGCGACCGAGTCAAGCTTATATAAGACAGCGTCAGCGTAGATTTAGCCCTGTGCACGACGATTGGTCTATCCGTGAACATCGTTTCTTGATTGGACGTTACATTCTGAACGCTGCTCGCTGCGTCTCGAAAACCAAACTATATCGCCGCGGTACTAATAGTAAGAGCTTTTTTTTTTCCCCACCACAAAATTCCTGTATGATCATGAAAAGGAATAAATATTGTCTTTGATAGAGCTAAAGGAACGAAAACGGAGATGTTTAGACGAATCAGTGATATTATTTACAGGACAAAGAAAAACATTATCACCACGTTCACTTTATTGAGGCCAACTTGTCGTATTCTTTTCTCCATTCATCATTCATTGGTTTATCTAGAGGTTCCTCGTTCTGATTGGTACATTCGTTCTGTACTCGGTTGGCCTAGTTAGTTTTAGTTTGCATTGATAGAAGTTTGCGCCAATGTTAATTCTGTCACTTTTTAAGTTGTTGATTACCGATATTAATTTATTTGTGTGTGTGTGTGTGTGTGTGTGTTAAAATAATGAACTAAACACCAAAAAAAGTGTGGTGTCGATTTTTTTCCTTTTTTGAAAGTTAGATATTAAAAACCAAAAAAAAAACAAAAAAACCTGCTGTTGTTTCTTTTCTTGTGCATAAATGTATTATCTGTTTCTCAATGTAATGTCACAGTTTGATACGCAGCATAGAAGTACAAATTCGCTGTTAGTAGCCAAGCCATTTTATCTTAATTATTTAATTTTTTATTCATCAACATCTAAGTGACTTGATTAATCGAACTAATTAATTAAGGAATGAAACATCTGCCTTATAGCCTATGTGTAAAAGTTCATTCGTACAGATAATAAAAAAATAAATAAATTGTGTAAGTAAAATAGCAATGTGAAAAAAAATTGTGTATGTAAGTAAAACAGTAAATGTGAAAAAAAAAATAAATTGGGAAACAATTATGGCAATGCGTGAGCGCAGTGCAAACTCAGTTGCGACCTGCATACGTAAATAATAATGTCTAACTACACATAAAATAAACAAATGTATAACAGCTCGTTTGTTTGTGAACGTCAAAGCTAATTTTGAAATATGTGGAGGTTGTCCTGAAAAGGACAGTGTGTTGTTGGGGGACTTGGGTGGGAGTGGTGTTGAATGACGATTTATGCCTTGCCACCTGGTGTCTTTTGAGACTTCTTGGGCAGAAGTACGGCTTGGATGTTGGGCAAGACACCACCCTGAGCGATGGTGACGCCAGACAGAAGTTTGTTCAACTCCTCGTCGTTTCTGATGGCCAGCTGAAGGTGACGGGGAATGATTCTTGTCTTCTTGTTGTCTCTGGCAGCGTTGCCAGCCAACTCGAGAACTTCGGCAGCCAAATACTCGAGCACTGCAGCGAGGTAAACAGGGGCGCCGGCACCAACACGCTCAGCATAGTTTCCCTTTCTCAACAGACGGTGGATACGACCGACTGGAAACTGAAGTCCAGCCCTGGATGAACGAGACTTTGACTTGCCTTTAACTTTGCCTCCTTTACCGCGTCCGGACATTTTCTTATTGTGTATGTAGAGATGAAACAAGGCGCACACAGAAATATGCGAGTGAGACAACAGCGCGCCGCTCGACCCATTTTATACGAAATCGAGCGGACTTTCGGTTAGTGAGAAAGCAGCGCTCCGATTGGTCCAACGCGCTCGTACTCTGTCGCGTACTCGCCCGATTTCCACGCCGTTTCGTATATAAAGCGACCGCTTCGTCAGTCCTGCTCAGTTTCGCGTATCACGCACAGATCGAAAACCATGCCACCCAAAGTATCGTCCAAGGGAGCCAAGAAAGCCGGCAAGGCTAAAGCCGTACGCACCGGCGATAAGAAGAAGAAGAGGAGGAGAAAGGAAAGCTACAGCATCTACATTTACAAAGTGTTGAAACAAGTGCACCCTGACACTGGTATCTCCTCAAAGGCCATGTCAATCATGAACTCTTTTGTGAATGACATCTTTGAGCGCATCTCAGCCGAGGCTAGCCGTTTGGCTCACTACAACAAACGCAGCACCATCACATCTAGGAGATCCAGACTGCCGTCCGTCTCCTACTCCCTGGTGAGCTGGCCAAGCACGCTGTCAGTGAGGGTACCAAGGCAGTCACCAAGTACACCACTAGCAAATAAAGCAGCCTCCCACCCACCCACCCACCCACCCTTTTTTTTTTCTCCCCACACAACGGCCCTTTTTAGGGCCTCCAATTTCTTCACAATTATGCTTGAGTAATGCACAATCTAAACGAGACTAGTTTTGTTGTATTCTTTCTGACTGATTCTGGGAAGAAGGGCAAATGAATTATTGCATCAATAAAACAAGCGTGCAAAATCCGTCCTTTATTGTAAGAAATAGCGGACGAATTACTATTGTTAGGCCTTGGCTAGTGATAGGAAAGAAAAATAATACTAGAGTGATGTAAACGTTTATAAATTGTACATACATGACAAAGGATAGAAGAACACAACACATAACATACGCCAGTCATTCCCTTATCACGTTCACAAAAGCGAGAGCTTGGCGGTAATTTTTTTTTGTTTTGTTTAATCTAGTAGCAATAGCAGACGACCGCGCCGAGTACGACTAGAGTTGACCAATCAGAAAGCCAACGCTTTAAATAGACCCACAAAACCAAAACAAAAAATGTGCTGAGAGAAGAAAAAAAAATATACTGCCAGCGGTTGGGTTGGAAAAGAAAGAGTGTTTACTTTGAATTTTCTGGT